>BPLR01003627.1:0-105975 GCA_021605095.1 Caerostris extrusa | reverse complement strand
TATGTACAAGTTTTAAGTAATTTTTAGCTATTTTTTCATAAAATTTGTCTGTTACTTGTCTAAAATTTTTTGACTGTAAAACAGCTGCATCATTATTATGTATATTGTTGGTTATTATTATACATATAGAAATATATTATATCATGTCATATCAATTAAGTTTAAATATGGTATTGCCTGACTGCTTGATAACAATATTTGTTAATGAAAGGAAGTAACAAGATATTTTCTCACCGCTAGAATTTCTGCGAATTGCACCATCTTTACGGCAACTTTATATTTATGTCGGGAACATGGAACATTTCCCTGAAAAAGAACAGGTAACAGTCTGTTGTTGTAACATTTATGAATAAGAGAAAATATTACTAATATGCAAAAATAGCCTGAGAATGTGCTGAAATGTCACAAGAACATTGTGTGCTTCAACAGTCACTCACTATTGAATAAATTCGCTCCAGCAGGCATCGAAACACGTGATGTACGTCAGAATTTCTAGTTTTTTGGGATGACAGTTACCTGTCTTGAATACATTAAATCAAAGCCATAAAGAAATTGGAGGTCGTAAGCAGAATAGGAGTAATTTGGGAACATTCGAAAATCCATCATAAGCCATCATTTGAAGGCGATGCTCAATTGTAGTCTGAAGCCAATCGAATATTATGTCATATGGGTGCCAGGAATGGAAACAAATTTTTGCCCTTAATCTACTTTATATATATAGTATTGTTTCAATTGGTGGTAGTTCAGCTTGGTAGAATCTGAGGTCCAAAACGCTGCCAGAGGTGTGGCTGGGGCAACTGAAGAATGCTTGAGGTGGCAAACCCCACTGAGCAAGCCGTTATTAACAGAATATTTTGGTAAAATATAATTCTTTTGTATGCTATAATGTAATAAAAACATGAAAATGTTGCATGTTTGAAAAACTGTTTAAATATATCTCAGTGGTGCTATAATTATTTAGCTTAATAATA
The DNA here is from genome assembly GCA_021605095.1 of Caerostris extrusa. Lineage (NCBI taxonomy): Eukaryota > Metazoa > Arthropoda > Arachnida > Araneae > Araneidae > Caerostris > Caerostris extrusa. Next base: position 105,004 of record BPLR01003627.1, on the reverse strand, counting down.
TTTTACTTTACTCGTACATTGAAAATATGTTAATTAAAATACTATTATTGATGATTTATCAATTTTGTTCTCTTTTATAACTGCTTGAGAATTGAAGACACTTAAAGCTAGTGATTATACTGCGGTCATCCTGAAAATAATGAGTTTGCTCTACCTACCAATTCATCCGCCAGTAGCAACCCAGACAGCAGCAGCTTAAGTTGTCAAAAGCAAAACATACTCAATCACATTGCTGTGCTTATGTTTAAATGCCAGCCATTTTGCAACATTTTGTCACAGATCGAATTGCGAAGGGATTCCTGAAATTCGTTACAAACACCATTGCACTATCGTGCCGGTCCCGAAACGTGTTTGCCGGCTACCACCAGCTTTGTGCCCCCATGACACAGCTCAAACATTTGTTGTGAATTAAATATGCATTTAGTTTCCAGTTTGTCACATTTATCAGTCTTCTTACTTAGCATATCATAACACTTGTATGGACATGGGCTTGTTACTGTCTTATGTTCAATCCTAAATGCAATTTAGCATCCTAATGGCATGTCATTCTTCCTTGCACTCAGCACTATTTTTCTTTTACTCTTGATTACTTATTTATGCTTGTTGAACTTCAAATAAATTAACCTTTGTCTCCTTAATATGCCAGATTTTACTGGAAATAGGTTTCATGAAACACAGGTTGATACTTTTCTGTGGATATTGTGCTCATGCTCATTTTTTAATAAATTGTCTGATGCATCACGGCAGGAATGTAATGTATGGGGAGTTATCAATTTGGAAATTCATCAAGTTGGTCAGGAATTGCAAAGAGGTGAGGGTAATGCAGCTACCATAGCCTCATATCTATTATGGGTCACAGTACCTGTGGCCTCATAATACATAATGTTACGCTATGTATGGCAAAACTCAATGGCACAGTGGCTCAGGCTGGTCACTATCAGTCCATAACCATATTTCCTTTTTATTTTTAAATTAAGAATAGCAAGCAAAGCTTTTTGAAAACATTCATTATAGAAAATATAATGCTAAATATTTGTGCGCCTTTTACAAAAATACAATAAACGCTGAATTCAGACCAAATAAAAAATTAACGAGCACGGATGCCTGTTTTTCTTCCTCCAGCGCTAATGGGCCGTCACCTTCATGGTATACAGTATGGATCAGGTGCTTGCACTCAATGGGGTTGCATATCGAAAATACAATTTTTTCAAACCTTCAGCCACAAAGCTCAGATACCCGGACATGCCACACAAGCCAGCTAGCCTCTCTGATGGCTCAAAGCTGCTCAAAGAACCATGCCCACAGCCGCAGCTAAGGTAAATATATCAACAATGTAACCTCTAACCAGTAGTTTTTTGAAATGATGCACATGATTACGCGAAATTCATCTGACATGCCGGGCTTTCGTCGCGCATTCAGATAATAGTGCAACCGAAAACAAACCCCAATAGCTTACTGCGCTTTGTAGTCAAATATATTTGTCATTTTTGTTTTTACTGTGGCAACTGGCTATAATGGAGCCTCACACAGTCAACTAAATATTTGGATTAAAGTACATTGGTGAGTTTTTCTTTTCTTCAGTAGTCTGTACTCGATTTTCAGTTACGTACTGGGGAGTCATTTCACAGAAGTGACTGAAGAAACTACTGTAAGTTTTAGAATCATTTTGGTTTATATGTTGAGTTTTCACCTGGTTAAAGCTTGTCATAATTGCAACATTTTGTTGGCCTCTGAAATGGGATCAAAGCAACTTATTGGCTTAAATTATTGTAAGATGAATACTAGTTGGTTTATTGCTGAATAAATCTGGTGCATTCACGAGTCGCAGCCAGCCTCCACCATGGCAATTCTGTTATTTTTATCTATGAAAAGAAATTTCATTTGTTTTTATGAAGAAATTGAAAATATGTAATTTGACATGAAACATTTGTGTTGAATTTTGTTTTTTTAAAGTTGATCTATTTTGTATCTTCATTTAGATAATATTATAATTACACCCTCTTGTGCCCCATGGTGCTGGAGCTGCAGCTGTTCAGAGAGTGCTATGATTTGTAAGTGCTGTTTTCAAAAATTTACGAGTTTGAGATGCACATGGTCAGTTAACAGTAACTGCCTGGGAAATACACGATGCTATATGTTTTAAATACGGGAAAAGCAAATGTTACCTAGAAGAAGCTATCAAGATCGTATCAGCTATAATATTAGGCTATATGTTGAATGATAGCGCCTGAATGGCACTGTTTTTTGCTTCATACTTATTCATGCCAATTTTCTAGGGTGGTCATGTATACTTTTCAGTATCTGATGCATCATGATTCAGCAGAAATAGTTTTTTAAAATGTGCTTCATAACAGAAGAGACACTGCTCGGGTTCCTTGAATATCAAGGATAACAATCTTAGTAGGTAGGAAAGAAATAATTAACTGATGACTTCAACAAGTACTAATTATCAACCGGATTGGGATCAAAACATTTGTATATCGGATATGCCCACTGAAGCAACCCTGCTCCATGTTTATTTAGGACTTCAGCAGCTTATGCACAGAATTGCTTCTGTGCATCCTTACCTTAAGAAAAGTGCATATTAAATGGTAATCAGAACCACGTTTAGCGCCAGAGTGTATTTTGAATCAACATATTTGTGGTTCAAAATATTTTAAATAATGGTAATAAGTGTGCAGGTTGCTGACAAGTAAGAAGAGTTGCATGATCAAGTGCAATTTTTGCCTCTTGCTGTTGAACTGAGAAATACCTTTTCATTATGTAGCTTTGCAACTTTTTTGAGTTTTGCTTCCGGATCTGGCCTTTTATAAGGCCTTGGGCCCAGCTTCTGACAAAATAATTTCCTTGAGCCGGCTTGTCAGGCTGCAGCCTCGAGGGCCAAGAAGGTGCCTCGCGAGCCTTTCTGCCCTGTTTGCACCTGATTTCTGGCCACAGCCTGAGCCGGGCGCCTATTTGTGAACTCACTGTAGCCCGATGCCAGATAAGATTCACCGCGCAGGCTTGGGTGAGAAGCAGTGCCAGGCGCTAGATTCACTGGGCGAGATCATAGCCCCTGTGGCGTTGAAATGGCTTGCAGGAAACAGCACCAATTGAAAAGGCTACAATGGTATTCTTGTAAGTTATCGCAAATTGTTTTCATTTTACCTGCTCTCGAGAGTAGATCAGCCTCAAACATGGGATTTCTTTGAATTTTAATGTGCTGTCAACTAATTTAAGAATTAAAATAAAATCGTGAAGATACCTGGATACTTCACGAAAGTCGTTTACAAATGACTTAATACCACCGAGAACATAGCATCGCTTGTAATGTTCAATTCAGATGGCAGCGCGATAAACGGTTTATTTGATAAATGTGGGTTGCAGATAAAGCATGTGCCAGCCAGAATGCCGTGACAGCTGTTACTTCATCCGCCACGTTTTTGTAAGACAGATTTAACATGCAGTCATCTTTCACAGTATGAAAATGGATTTTGATTTTAGTGGCTAAATCACAGTTTGTGGTAAAATGCATTTGGGCTAGAAATAAAAGGAGCGATAGCAAAGATTTCGGGTGCAAGGTCTCAGTTTACAATCGATTTTGCTGATGGAGTACATGCCAAGCACCTTATGGGAAAAATCTTAAAATAACCATTAACAGGTAAAGATGAGACATTGCACAGACAGAGTTGCAGCTCGCAGTCATTGAGATACTTTAGCAAAGAATACTACTTAACGCAGGGCACGTAAACATTGGCCAGTGATGGTGGGCGTGAACATTAAGAGTGCAAACTGCAGTGCCTGGTGACGGGGCGAGCTGAAACTCCAGAAATAGATATTTATTACAAGCCTTGAAAACACGGTGTCGCTACTCCAGTAATATACAGCATGTGAACGCATGGAAATGTGCATTTTGTTTTCACAAGAGCATGTGCAAAGCATCAAACGGTTTCACTCATGTAATTACATTAACCGTTACAAATGTTCTTCAACAATACACAAAACTATATCACTCTTCCAGTTACAGTTTACGCTCAAATGCTAAAGGAAGAAAACCCACAAATGTAGGGAAGACACTAATTTTTTTAAACTTCATTTACTTTTCTTCCAGCTCATCGATTTGGCAATGCACAGCTGCGGTGAGCGCTTAAAGCCGGGGGGATGCTGAACTGGCAAGCGGCAGCTCACGTTGAATGCCGGCACTGGGGTGGCTGTGGAAGGGTCTGCCTCTGCTGGGAGCCAGAATAGCGGGAGCCAGGCATGGGTTTACTATGCAAACAAGAATAATGCAAAGGAGCTGAAAGATGCTTCAATGTCGACAAGAGGCTCAAAAGAATGACTCATCCTTTCTTGAAACCCAACACATCGCAACTTCTAATAAATCGATAATTTGCTTCTGCAATTCCAGTCTTTTACTTGGACGGAACGTTCAGCCTTTCTGGAATTCGCTATCAATATCTTCAACATTTCTTCGATAGATAGTCGCTCACAAATATCTTCTCGCAAGATTTCAGAGGCTTTTCAAACTGGGCGACACGCAAGTTTCAATACTGCATCAGCTAAACATGAATCAGTTTAGAGTCACAGTTGCTGCACCAAGATCGTCATGATGAATTTCACACTGACTAGACAGTGAACATAAGAAGAAAATTGAGTTCCATAGCCGAGCCGTATTGGTTTTATAAAGGTCATAGTAAGGACAACAAGAATGTTTTTTGTCCGTACATTTTATTATCACACGAAGCCTGTAACAGCAAGTTGTTCGCATCAAGATTTGATTTTTTCTTCACTGCCTATGATACATAGCATTACATAGCTTCAGCAATACAGCCCACTGAAAGTTTATTAATGCTAGCCTTGCTTTGTGAGTTTAGATACATATGTCACTCGCGAACATTGACAAATTTAATCCTAGAGATTTAAGCATATGTGCTCAATATCGCAGTGAATATTGGCCTCAGTGGGAAACAATGCCTTTCATAGATCATCATGCTTTATTTTTTGCAGTGAAATTAAAACACTCTGTATGTGCCTCGTAAGGATATGTAGATGTGGCTGGCATTTGTTCAGCAAATCGCTGTCATAACTTGTGCTTACTAAATTCACAAAAATTCTTTCACGTGACATCATTTGATAATCGTCATTAGTAAAATTCTATAACTATAGTCAGTAAAACTACATTCAGCGTAGTTTATGTGACAGTACTGATCAAAATATAATTTCTCAAAGCTTGTTATTTTTTCTGTGCTCTTCATTGAAGGCTTCGGTTATAGTACAGTTACTGCAGTCACAAATGTCAGATAGGCTTAACTCACAAAGCTATGCAGCAGTCGGGCTCAAAATACTGTTACGCTTTGATTTGGCCAAACAAGTACAGAAAGAGCAGTTAAAATACTTTACCTTAATGCTTAATAAGATACAATGAGAAATAGCCACACAGGGGGTAGATCTGAATTGGTGGAAGAAATGGCTTCATGTGGGGCACACATAAGCTCATTTAATGAAAATGTTAGCTTGAGCTTGCCAATTGAGTTTGTCAAAGTAGAGTTATATAAACAGAGAAAAATGTATTTTGTTATTTACTTCGTATAACAAAGATGTGTAACATTGTTGGGTGCAAATTAGTTAAATATGGGATATTAATTAAAAGAATGCAATATGTTTTCATATGAGATTTGCCAGCCTTCTGTGTGTTTCTAATTGGTCTTTCAGGTATACTTACAATATTAGTTCATTGAAATAAAAATACATATTTCATATCAGTACAGTTTAGTTCACCCTCAGCCTAATAATATTTTTAGTTAAAGCATATAATTATATTTTTTCTTCATAAAAATAATGGTGAAATAGTGTTTCCGCTTGTTATATTTTCGATACTTCAATTTGATAACCCCAATCTACTGACGAAGTTAGGAACTCCACGCACATTACCAAGTGTTAATATAAATTTTAATAACAATATTCCAGCAAAAATAATGGGACTAAATGCAGCCAACCACTTGACAAATTGGGATATCACCTGACTCAAGACATACAAAAATAGTTCATTGTGAGGCTTTTTGCATTTTGACAGGCTGGTGCAATTTGCTGATTAAAAATAATAAACAGATGACATGTAGGGGTAAGAAAATGATATATGAATAAATGGGATATTAAATTGGCCGGGGCCCCATGCAGAAATTAAGGCCATCGTGTCCTCATAAAACAAATATAGGAACAGCTGAAAATGAGTGTATTACCATAATGAAGCCTATAAGTGCAGCTTATTTATCACGGGCAACAGGTTACTTATCAACTAATATACTTATTTGTTGAAAATAGAAATGTCACAATGACAAAATCATGTAATATTACTTATCTTCATAGCAAAAACAAAAAATTTTGCCAGACTAGCTTTGCAAAAATGACCATTCAATTTCGAAATGATGGCAGTTACAGAAAGAAAATCTATAGTTAATGTAATAATATTTTAATGTTTATGCTTTGTCACTATAGCAAAACTGAATAGTACTCTGCTCTTAATTTAATATTTTCTTGAACAATTTGAGGCTGAAGAATGGTTATCATATATTTTCTGAAAATATATGTGTAAAATTTTGCAATTAAATATTTGTAATCAAATAATATGCAGTTACACATTTTATTATGCAAATTTCACCAAAAATAAAAGAGCATGTTTGGAATGAAGTTTTAGAAATTTTTACTCATTTGTAATACTTATATTCATAAAACACGGGGCTAGTCTTAAAATGTAAATAAGCTATGTGGAAAATAGTGAAAAAGGTAAAAATCATTTTGCTTTAACACAGCTTAAATTCAAGTGGTGCACTGAAGAATGTTATTGGAATCAAATAATATAAATGAATCACGTACGGTGTCAGGCTTCGCAGTATTTTCAGCAATAATTGGTTCAGAGACTATTTTTGTGCCTTCGCAGTTCAGATGATGCACGAGGCTGACTCCAGATGGTTGATGCCCGCTGCTTGTCCATCTTGTGTGGAGGACAGAAGTACCTTGAAGCTGGGAGATCAGCTGACAGCCTGAAAGGAGGCATGCAATACCACAGATTTGACGCCCTGCAGCCTCTGTTTTTTGTCGGTCAGATATTGTCTCCAACTTTGTTTAGTCTCTCTGTTCTGTTTCTGTTATCGTCTGAGTTAAGCTCCAAAAATTGTAAACATATGTGATACAAGATGGGTCTTATGCTTGCTCTGATAAAAATGATAGAGCTCCTTTATCATAGCTTGTGTACAAATCCTCAAACACACATTTTTAAAGAATATACTTCTTCTCACAAATTTATGCTCAAAGTTAAGAAAATGTTTCTATTTAAAGCCGTTTGTTGATATAGAATAAGGGTTTTGCAATGATTACATACTCAGAAAATTGCAGAATGCAAAAAGGTTTAGTTCTAGCCTTCACACATATTTATTTAGTTACTTCCCATTGTGTGGGGATAGTAATGTCAATTTGGTCACGAAGAAAATATTTTGGGGTATTGGCGAAGTATTACTTATATATAGTATAAATATCATTATACCAACTTTTAATGCCATTATTAACACTTGCTTTGATATTTTGTTTAAGTGAAATTTAACAGTTTCCTGGCTATCATGTGCATAATTTTCTGAGCTTTCTCGGGAAGGGCCAATAATGCAGTGAAATTCTCTCCACAGTTCTTGGCGGACTTTCACAGTTCTGAATGTTAATCCTATAGATGTACCCCAAATGCAGGCATGCCATGTAGGAGATAAAGAGTTTGTTACAGTAAAATAGTATCACAAATATAAGAATGTTAAAAGTATCTTTTTTAAATGTGAACTGTATATATGGTCATGCAGCCAGCCATCAGCAAAAAACCAGCTTAAGACAGTAATGTATGTAGCATAGCAAAGCATCATGTTTTTCTCAGTATCGAAGGGGTCTTGGTTCCAGGAACAGCACGACGATGATTTGCTGTTAAGTTACTTACGAACAGTTTACAGTTAAGGTACCAAAAATCTGGGTCACAGCATTTGAACAATGCTTATTATGTTGAGAAATCAAAGTAAGATTGAATTCAAATTGTTAATCTCGTGAATAGCAGTATTTATGACATTGCTTTAAGGAATAAAATACAAGGTGTAAAATTGATATGGAACAATTGACAAAACAGAATTGGGTCAGCCTTAAATATTTACAAAACAGCTTACAATTTCAAACATTTTTCGAGGCTGACGAATCTCAGTGGGGTGGGGTAAGTTGCTAGAAATAATAAATCGTGCCCTCTTTACATTACAGAAAATACTTTTCAGTTGGTGCTTAAACCAGTACAGCTTTCATGATTTATAAGAATGAAAATGCGCCAATGTTTTAAAATAGCAAATAAAATAATGACATTCCCCACAAATCATCACACCATGCATGCAGTAGGGCAAAAAAAGCCTTTGTCAGATTGGAACATTTTTAAAGCTCTTTTTTGTATGCTTGGTCTTCTTCCTAATGGGTGGGTCTGCCCAGATCGAGCACATCATATACAAGGCAATCCGCTGAACAGCTTGATTAACAACTTGTCATTCTATAATTTGTTCTTACTCTCGACCATAAATCGCCAACTTTAAGTGAATCATTTAAGAAAATGTTTGGATAGTTTTTTTAGATATTTTAAAATTTAAATTTTAAAAAATCAGATCTTTCATACAAAATGCTATAATTTTTTTTATGTCGAAAACCACTTACATATAAATGTAACTTTGTGATTGAAAATATGTGCCTATTTCTCAAATTCATAAAAACACTAAGTTAACTCCTGAATCCTTCAATAACTTTGTCATCAGTACAAATTATCCATTTGCTGCTATAAAGGTAATTTTTATTTCTGTGCCAGAAAGTGCCCAGTTTGAAAATCATATCAAAATAAATTTCATTATTTTATTGCTGTGCCAAGATATCACTTGTGCCATAATGAATTAAATAAACATTAGATTGTCGATAAAAATACTTTCTATTATAAATAAGGCTGATATACTTAATAAAGTCAGATTGTTGACAGTCTGGCTGGCCGGGCTGGAGTGCCTCCAGTTTGGCGCTCTTTGGCAAGAAATCCGAGTAAGCTCCGATAATGGCTGCAGCGGGTGGTCGGATAGGTGGCATTTTTTTGTATTGAGCAATGAGCTAAAACATTAGCCATGTGTTTACACATATTTGATACTTTTATGGAAAGTTAACAATTTACTCAGCCATGATAAATTACTATCCATGGAACTGATAAGGAAAACAGTATTGGAGTGTCTCTTGCTGGTCATTGGCAGCCAAAGAGCGTGTCGGGCTTGAAGGCTTGGGTGTTACTGGGGTCGAGAGGGCAAAGAACATCATTGTTGTTCCTCTTGAGAGCTTCCAGTCAGGCAGATGTGCGCTGGCTGTGTTGGCTGACACGTAGAGGGAGGCGGCAGACTCCCGCACCTATACATGACACAGTATTGGCATGGGTGGAATATTTATGCAGACACATTTTTTAGTACTAAAGTCAGAATAGTCAATTGAAACCACAACTCGTAGAATGAAGGCTGGCCCCAGAACCCTGATTGCAATTCCCATCACCAAATTAAATACATTCAAAAAGAGTAGCAGTCCATATTTGTAGCCGGCCCTTTTGCATGCTCATTTTGTCATTTAAAATGTAGTGCTGTCTCTTGTTTGAAATCTAGAAGCAGTATCGAGCCCATCAGGTTGGAATCACTCACAAAATGTGCTGAGAAAATTATTGGAAATTAGATTTTTAAATTTCATTTTATTTCAGGAGTTTATATCTAATACATCCCTATTTGGAAATGTTAATGTTTTGTGAGGATATAAAAAAATAATTACAGCAAATATGATTATGAACTGACTGTTAAATTATTTAACTTTAATAATTAGCCAATTCAGTCTTGAAAATCTATTACATAAATTGTAGGTTACAATCTATTGTGGATAATAACCACAATAGAATTCAAAATATGTTTACATAAATTGTTTCAATAATCTACATCCTGGCAAACCAGGTTCTGCATAATCTGAGGAGCCTTGAATTACATTTTTATTTTAATGTACATTCTACTGGCTTGTGCATTTTTCTTTATAGAATTCTTTCATTTTTCTTCTTCTCTCTCTTACCACCTCAGTGGTAGGCTAGTCCAATTTGTTTCTCAAAGGTTTGGCTAATCTCAGTGATTCAACCTGATGGGTTCCATTCTGCTCTAGATTTCAAAGAAGTAAGACAACATAATTTTAAATGATAAAATGGGCATATAAAGAAAATTTTTCTAGAACAAAATGTATTAAATCAAAGGACTACTGTATTTTTGGGTGTATTTAATTTGTGATGGGAAGATTTGCTTAATCAGAGTTTTCGTTAATATGCAAGTTGTATCATTCAGTATCTACGAGTTGATAACAGTTTCAATTATTTATTCTGACTTTACAGTACTTACAAAAAATGTACTTGCTGAGTTCTGTGTCTGTAGAATGTCTCACAGTTGCAAAGTTAACATATATGCAATGTCATTGTATAGGTGCAGAGTGTACATCCTATACAATGTCAATAACAGATATTGTTACATCTGGTACAATGTTAATAAATACAAATCTAAGAGGTTTCTTAATGATGATTTCTTTTATCTCATTTATTAGCTTTAAAGTAATATTTATTTTATGCTGATATGTTAGCATTAAAGTTTATTTTCTTCTGTTTTGTATATCAGTTCCATAAGTTAATTGAATTTATCATAACTGAATAAATTGTTAACTTTCCATAAAGTCAAAATATGTATAGAGCATGAAGCATGTTAATGTTATTTTTTAGCTCATTTATATCAATACAAAAAATGCCACTTCATCCGTGCTGCTTGTTTTTCAATGCCAGCCATATTATTTATCAGACTTTCTCCAGTTTCTTGCCAAAACTGCCAAAAAATCCATTATGGTGGGAAGGCACTATTAACATTATTAAGTTTTGTCAATAATCTGACTGTAATTTAAAGTATATCAATGACTATAATCCTTTTTTTAAAGTATTTTTATTTTAATTCGGTAATCATAATGTTGCATGTTTTTAATATTTGTTTAATTGTTCATTATGAAAAACTAAGTGATATCTTGTATACTTTGTAATAAAATGTAAAACACCTTTGGTAATGATAAAGTAATATTTTCAAACTAGACTTCTGGCAAATAAAAATTACCTTTATAACTTAACAAATGGATAATTTGTACTGATTATTAAAGTTATTAGTACAAGTTCAGGGGTTAACTAGTGTTTTTATGAATTTGAAAGTAGATTTTATGTATAATCTAAAGTTAGCATTTATGTAGTAAATAGTTTTCAGTATAAAAAAAAAAAAAAAAATTATAGCATTTTTATTTATGAAAGATCTGATTTTAAAATTTAAATTTTTAAAATATCTAAAAACTTATCCAAATTTTTCTTAAATAATTCACTAAAATTTAAGTTAGTGATTTATGGTCAGGGAATAAGAACAAATTATATAGAATGACCAAAGAGACAGGTGATTTCCTTGTTATTAAACTAAGCTGTTTCAGTTGGATTAAGTATCTTTGTATGATTTACATTTGTATATGGAGACAAATCTTTTGTCTAAGGCAGTTACCATTAGAACAAGAAGGTAAACTTCATTGTGTAGATGCTGTTGCAGAAAATTGTTTAACTTTTAAAACAAAAAGTTGAAAGTGTTTAGTCTGACAAAGGCTTTTGCCTACCTTAGGCTGTCATGCCATGAATGATGATGATTTATTGTGAGTCTCATTTCAAGAATAATTTTGATATATTTTTAAAATATTGAAAAACATTTTATTATTCTTATAAATCATGAAAGCTTTATTGCTATGTTAAATAAAGTTTTAAAAATAACTGAAAAAGTATTTTCTGTAATGTAAAAAATTTTGATTTGTGTTAATTTTTCCTATGAAGAGTTGGTTCACCCCCACCCCCTTTTTTGGAGATTCATTTCAGATAAATTATCAGAAAAATGTTTAAGTATAAACATTTTGTAAATATTTAAAAATTAAATTTGGCCCAATTACTATTATTTTGTCAATTTGATTTATATCAATTTTACTTTCTTGTATAATTTGTATTTTATTCCTTAAAAATATACTAATGGTCATAAAATATATATTCTGAAGATTAACTGAATAATTCAATCTTTTATTTACAGTTTCTTTCCAACTGTAATGCAGCCTCCATTGATTGTTATTTCAAATGCTGTATTTGGATTTTTAGTTTACCTTAAGCTTTGTAAAAAACCTGTTCGTAAATTTAACTTAGCTGCTTCATCATCGGTCATTCTAAACATTCCTGGAACAGAACCTCATGATGCTGAAAGAAGAAGGTAAAACTGTATGCTTTATATGCTACATACATTTTTACTGTCTTAAAAATAGTTTTGTAGATAAAAATGGCCTAAAATGTTATATATACAGTTCACATTTAAAAAGATACTTTTTCTTTGACTAATTTTGCTATTTAGAATTAATATTCTATTTACACTGTAACAAATACTTATCTCCTACATAGCATATGTATTTAAATTATCTATAGGATTTGTAATTATGTATTCAGAACAATGAAAATCCATAAATTTGGATGGAGAGGTCTACTTGCAGTATCTAACCCTTCCCAGGAAGAATAGAAAATTATGCACATGTTCTTTGTAGGAGGTTCGAAAAAATCTGAATTCTTTTGAAGACTTTGTTGAATTTAAAGCAGTTGATTTATGGAAAATTTCCTTAAATAAAATATCAAAGCAAAAAATTGAGTTTTCCCTAGAGAAGTGTTCCAATAATGCAACATTAAAAAAGTTAAATTTACTTAATGATATTTATATATATAAAGTAAATACTTCATGATAAAAGGTACACCTAAAATATTTTCTTCGTATTAAATTATTTGCAATTACTTTATCCCCCTTTTTTAATTAGAAGTAGCAAATAAATATGTGTGAAAAATGTTCATTAAATTTAGAGGCTTAAATTTTTACATTTTTCTTTGTTTTTACCAATTTTTTCACAGATATGTAATGTAATTCTTAAAATATATTCTATATCAATAGCGAGTATGCAAATAGAACATTTTCTTTTAACTTTGAAATAAATTTGTGAGAAATTTATATTCTTTTTTTTTCAAATGTGTGATTTTTGAAAGGTTGTTACACAAAAATATGATAAAAATGTCATTTTTATCAAGAGCAAAAATAAGACTTATACTTTACATCTTGTATCATACATATATTTTAATTTTTGTTTTTTAATAGGCAAATAGCTTTAAGAGCTTTAAGTGAGAGACTAAATAAAGTTGAACAAGTATCTTGGCCATCTACAGTTGATGAAACCAGAACAGCAGATAAAAATAAATCTGTCGGTATTACTATGCCTCCAGCCTTTTCAGAACATCAGAGCTCATATTTAATCTCAACTTCAAGTACTTCACAATCACCACAAGATATAAAGATTGAGAATAAACTTGTAGATCATCAACCATCACAAACGTCATCAGCCGCATCATCATCATCTGAACTATAATTTTTTAAAAATAATTCTCTGAACTGTTTGAACAATACTAACAGAAAAATGCTAACAAATTTGTAAATGAATACATACAATGATTCATTTATATTATTTTAGAGTTCAAAGTTAAATTCATTCTTTAAAAAAACATTTTAATTAATATGATTGCCATGGAATAAGTAATGTTAAAACATAAAATGAATTTTCTTTCCTGTTTTTTACATAAGCTATATTTATTTTAAAGATATTTATTGACTGTGATTGTAGAACATTTACAAATAGTTTATTTCTAAAAACTATTCCCTGTTATGTTTTGTTGTTTAATTGAAAATTTTACACATTAAATATTCTTTTTAAAAAATTATTATTGCAAACAGTACAAATATTTGAGTAAAATTTTATACATTTATTTTCAGAAAATATATGATAACATTTATTTGTATATAAATTGTTCAAGAAATATTAAATTAAAAATGAGAGTATTTATTGATTTATATAGTGACTAAGCATAAACTATTAAAATAATTATTACAATTAATATTATAGATTTTGTTTCTGTAGCAATGCCATCATTTTTCAAAGAAATTGAATGGATTAAAAAAATTGTTTTTGCAAATGTTATAATAAATTTTGTTTTGCTTTATGAAATTAAATATCTTGTGAAAAGTGTTACATAGTTAATTTTAATCATTGTGGCAATTTCCTAGTTTTAATAAATAAAATATATTAGTTGATAAATGGCTATAATTTTTTTTAATGTTTAAATAAACACATTTAATATTTATTTCATTACCAAAATTTAACACTATAAGAAGCTCAGTACTTATATGTTAATACTCATTTTCAACAATTTATATAAGAGTATATTTTATGGATTGATGAAATTATGAATACTAAAATAGGATTTATTGTTTAATATATTTATTCATATATGTTTTTTCTCTACTTTGTAAATTTTATGTCATGTTTAAAGTAATTTTTAAATGTAAAATTATTGCACCAGCTATATCAAAATGCAAAGCCATATTTTAATGAACTATTTTATTTGTATGTCTTGAGTCAGGCATTCATATTAATTTGTCAAATTGTATTTTAGTTGAAACATATTTGGTTAGTCCCATGGTTTTTTTAGATATGTGATTATTAAAATTTATATTAATACTTGGTGTGTATAAATTGTGTGATTTATAACTTCATCAATAGATTAAAAATTTTAGGGTTATCCAAATTAAGTCAAAATATAATAAACTTTTTAAGAACCTATTTCACCATTGGTTTTATGAAAAGAAAAATATAGTGAAAATACTCTGCTACTATTTAAAAATATTATTAAGATTTGAGTGAAACTAAATATACTTGATATGAAATATCTGTTACAGATTTATTTCAATGAATTTTAATATTGTAAAATATACCTGAAAAGTTAATTAAAAAATTTACACAAGAACAAGCAAAAAAGCTATCTCATATGAAACATATTTAACTCTTTAGTTAATCATCCATATTTAATAATTTTACTTAACAAATATTTACACATGTCTTGAAATTGTTGACTTGTTATGCAAGTAAATGTAAAAATGCTGTTTCTCTTGTTATAAATGCTCTACTTTTTGTAAAACTCAATTTAAAAATATTACAAAACTTTCAAAAATTTCTTTATTTTCATTAAATGAGCTTATGTAGTTTTCATACATGGGAAAAAAATATACCATTTCTTTTTTCCTACTAGTCTCAGATCTGCATTTACATGGATAACAGTAATCTCATTGTCTTAAGGTTAGTACTTGATATTGCCTGATTTTATAAACATTAAAATTTAAAATAATTTTATACTTCCTTTTCTGTACATTATGACAACCAAATCAAAATGTGTAGTGTACAACTTTTTAATTTACATTTTCTGCTTACCTCGCTTTATTTCGGAGTTAAATTTCTCTGACATTCGGCATTGTACCCGATTTCAGTTACGAATTAATTTAATTACTCTTATAACCGAACCTTCAATGAAGGCCGAAAAAATAACAAGCTTTGAAATTAAATATTTTGGTCAATTTTTGTCACACAGAAGTAAAACTTTTTTTCAGCTACATTTGCTAGGATGAATGTAAGTTTTTACTATTTATAGTTATAGAATTTTTACTAATATTAATTTTTGATTATCAAAGTGTCATCACATTTGAAAAATTTTTGTAATTTGAAGTAAACGTCTATGACAACGGTTGCTGAAATAAATGCCAGATACACATACAGATTTATGTTGCTACAGGGTACATACAGAGTGTTTTGAACTTTCACTGCAAAAAGTAAAACGCATTAGAAAAGATCTATGAGTCAGAAAGACAGTGTTTGCAAATTAATATTCACTGCGATAGTGAATTTTGTATAAAAAATTAGCTTAAAATCTCTAAGTTAAAGGTTGCTATTGAAGATAATTTCGCGGAAGTGGCATATGTATCTCGCTCACAAAACGCAAAATTCGAATTGAAAAGCATTAATGAAAACTTCGATGACGATGGACGTATTTATCACTTGAAGCTGTAAATCATAATGCTATATATGTATAAACAGTGAGAGAAAGAGATAAATCTTATGATACGAACAACTATGATTTTGAACTCGTATTAATAAAGAATTATACGAGACAAAGAATTTCTTGTTTATTCCTTACTACTGTGCCCAAAAAGTAAAACCAATTTTCAATTTAAATTTCCGGGTATATGGAATTTCAATTTTTTTCTTCTTTTTATGTTGTTGGCACTGTCCTTGACATCAGTGTGAAATTTCATGTCAAAATATTCATTAGTGTTCGAGTTACGCTTGGCTTTGCGAGATGCTAAAACTGATTCCGCGATTTTTGAAATGTCTGAATTAATTGAGCAAAGAACTTGCATTAAATTTTGTTTGCGGAAACGTATAGAATGTTGCAGAAGGCATTTGGTGAGCATTTCTATATCGGAAAGAAATGTTGAGAAGTGGTATTAACAGTTCAAAGAAGGCAGAGAACGCGTTGAAGACGAAGTTCACGTCCAAAAAATTAAAGACTTGGGTGCTTGCAAACCGTCGATTTACAATTAGAGACCTTGCTGATAATGTTGGAATTTCAAAAGGATCGGTCGATTTAATTTTGGGCCTCAAACCTTGATCGGTATTGAAAACACTAAATGCGCCAGCTCACACTGCATTGATTCTTCGTGACTTTTTCGCCAAAAATTAAACCCATATCGTTCCACAACCACCGTATTCACACCGTGCGACTTCTAGCTAAATTCAAAAGACCACTCCGGGAACACCGTTTTGAGTCGCCCGAAAAGATTCAACGTGAATCGCCGCGCGCTTCAAAGGACATCCCTGCCGATGATTTTTCAGCATGCATTTAGGATTGGAAAAAGTTGACACAAGTGCATTGTGTACAGAGGGGATTACTTTGAAATCGATGAAATAAATTTGGAAGAATAAATGAAGAGTTTTTGAAAAAAAAAAAAAATTGGTCTTACTTTTGAGCACAGTAGTAGTTTTCATTCCTTTAGCGACTTGTGAAAGAGGGGCGACAAAAGAAAATACACCCAGGACAACTTCTTGAAATTATATTTAAATTTGTATGTGCTTGTTTGGAAGGACGTTGGTTGTAGTTTTATGGCACAAAGGCCAGATTTGGCCATACAACGGGTTGGAAGGAGAAGAGCAATGATCAGCGAGGCAGTATGTAGAAGCCTATAAGTGAGGCGGATTGAGTACAATTAGTATCCGTTTTTTAGAATAAACTACATTTTTTTTTAATTAAATGCATTTGGGAATATGTGTATCCTTATTTAAGAAAACAAGAATACAGATTTCCACATGCGTTCACTAAATATACATACTTAGTATATTACTAGGTAACGGTACCCGTGTTTTCAAAGGCTGTAATAAATATCCTGGTACACAAAGGTGCAGGTTTCAACTCATACACATTCACCAGGTACCCTTTGTTTTAAAGTACTCTTAATGTACGCCCACCATCACTACGCATACAATGTTTACATTGTATGCGTTAAGTAGCGTATTTTGCATGAAGTGACTTTCTCAAAGTATCTCAATGTTTTACGAAGCTGCTAACTCCTGTCTGTTACTTAATGTCCTCATAATAACACCTGTTAACTCATATGATGGATATATTTTAAAAAGATTTTTTCCATAAAATGTATGTAAAAAATATATCAAATATTGCATCGATTTGCAGAAAATAAATATTGAAACCTTGCACCGAAATGCTTTAACTATCACTCCTTTATTTCTTAAATACGCTTTTGCAGAAAACACAGCTGGTTTCGCCACTTACAAAAATCAAAATCCATTTTTTTCACATACTTATTCTAGAAAAATGACTACATGATTAAAAAATCTAGGTCAATATTACAAAAACATTTTTGGTACTTTTTACGAGCAAAATTCTGCTTCCACGATAATAAATACAAGCATCCCCCGGTTTCTATTAACTTGGGAAAATTCGGATGGAAATGAATAACAACTGTCCCGGAAAAGACTCTGAAAGTAACATTTAGCCTTTACCTTTTAATGCCCCCCAGAAAATCTGCAATACATTTATCAAATAAATTGCATGTTTATGCTTGCCTGGTGCACTCCATTTATCCTACACTTGTGTCACATGGAGTTAGATAGTGAAATACTACAAAAACACAATCTTGTAATTTCTCAGTAGATAATTAGAATCATTTGTAAAGTAAACTGACTCATTGGAAATATCAAAATCTTCCAATTCAACGATTTTGATTTATACTTCCTCTGAATTCTTAAATTGGATTGACAGCATTGATAATAAAATTCAAGAAATCCCTTTTATGTTTCTAATTTAAAACAATCCTACTTTCTCGAAATTTAACTTACAAAATGAAATAACTTTTTGTCATAAACTTTCTTAAGTTAAAATGAAAACAAGAAGAGTTTGCATTAATTTTTAAAAACTTATCCGGCAGGTCTATTTAATATTAGTCTTCAATAGCCTTTTCAATTTAGGTGGATAAGACTCCTGCAAACCATGCATTTCAAACTAACATACAAAGAAGATGTCATCTAAACATTAGGAATCTATAAATTGTTTTGCACTACCTTTCACTTCTCACCCAAACTTAAATACCTTGATTAATCTTATCTAAGCATCGAATTTTACAATGAATTCTAAATAAGACACTTAACTTCAAAAATACATGAGCGTAGAAAAGTCAAATTCTAAATAAATTTGAAAAACTCTACATCGTGAATTGTAAAGTACCTCTTAATCAGGCTACGAAATATTTTTCTTTCAACTCAAAGAAATTATTTTGTCAAGAAAGATAATTTAAGATATATAAAAAAATTATACGTCAGATAAAATTCTCAAAAAGTTTTAAAATACATAATAGAAAAATTATTTCTCAATTCAATTAACCTTAAAAGATATACTTTAAAAGTGCACCCAGTCATAAGATTATGCAAGATACAATCATAAATATACTTTAATCAGCAATATACTTTTAAAAAAATTTATTGCCATTATTGTAAAATGTTACAATTTTTAAATATGGTATTCAAAAAAATTACCTCTGGCACAAACATAAGTTCTGATTACCATTTTTAATAGCACTTTTTCTTAAAGGTTAAGGATGCAAAAATAATTCTGTACATAAATATACAAGTCCTAAATAAATAAGTATAAAACTAAGTTACTTCAATGAGAGCAGGTACCATTAATATCCCATTTAAATATACAAATATTTTACATTTAGAAGCTGATCCCAATCAGTTGATAATTGGAATACTTCGCGACCCAGCCAAGATTCATAATGAAACTTGAAGTCATCAGTTAATTCCATTTCTCTACCTAGAACACTTAAGACATTGTTGTCAACTGGTTGATATTCAGGATCATTACACATGGAACCAGAGCGATCGTATCTTCTGTTATGAAAACGATTGATACTTGCTTGCAAAGCAAATTCTTCTGCTTGAAAATCCCATGGTCTAGCATCAAGGTCTGCAAGAGAAAAATTATTATACATACATTACACAACTAGAAATTAAACATAGATAAATTATAAAAAAGCAAAAACTTCATTTTCGTACCATTTCCATAGGCCCAATCATCATTCAACATATGGCGAACACAATGATATATAGCTGATACAGTCTTGATGTTGCTCTTACGCCATTGCCTTCCTAGGTAACGCATTTGCATTTTCAGTAATTTAAGAACATATAACTGCATCATTCCATGTTTCACTTTCAAGGCCCGTTTTAAAATAGGTGCTGATTTAAATACAACTAGCATCTACAAAATAAATAAATTTTTTTTTTAGCTTAACATAGGTTACAAATCATAAAAATTTACTCTCTGAATAGTAATGCTGTTTTAGACAACAGCTCAATACAACGTTTTTACCATAGAACTTAAAGAATTAATAATTATAATAATTATCTAAATACTTTGAAAATTACAAAATAGATCAACTTTAAAAACAGAATTCAACACAAAATGTTTCATAATTAAATTACAAAAATTATTTTCATTTACTAATTTGAATTATTTCTTCATAAATTAAATAGGAATCTTTTCATAGATAATAAAAATAACAAAATTTGCCATAATTTGAAACAACAAACCATTATTCGTGAATGCTTTAATTTTGTAAGTTTATTCAACAATCGTAGCAAGTTGATGCATGTAAATAAATTTCGCCAACAATAAGGCTGCTGATCTCCCATTTCCTTCAAAAAAATTATAAAAATATTTTTAATTACCATGAACATTTAAACTTTGTAAATTGAAAATATATATAAAACCAAAATGATTCTAAAACTTACAATAGTTTCTTCAGTCACTTCTGGTGTTTCCCCAATTACACATGCTGGAAAATCAATTACAGAGATACTGAAAGAAAGAAAAACCTTAATTAATACTTCAGTACTTTTAATCCAAATATTTAGTTATTTATTTGATAACCACTAAATTCTATTATATCCAATTCTGCAATTGTGACTAAAAATAAAAATGACCAAATATATTTGACTACAAATTTTGCAATTAAAATATTAGAGGTTTAATTTTTGTTTTCTCAGTTTAGCACTTTTCTTATATCTAGAATGCCGGCAAAAGCCGACATGCTCAGATTTGCCTAGAATAATTTCATATGTCATGTACATCATTTCAAAAAACTACTAGTTTAGGGTTACATTTATTGATGTACTTATTGCTTAAAACTTGCAGCAATTCAGATAAATTGGTTCTTTTCAAGAAATTTTTGGAGAAACAACCATCCAGGGGCTAATGCAGCTAACAATAAGTTTTCGTAACTATGTCAGATTCTCTGAAACTGTATGTGAAATACAGAGGTTTGAAAATTAATATTTTTACATTAAACATTCTTTTTGTGGAACATCAATAAGCCTGATAATCCATATATGTATACCATGAAGAGAGGGTATTTCCTTTCAGGGCATTCGCATTTGGTACGAGAGAAAACCTGGAAAACTAACATCAGGCAGTCAAACTGTCGATTAATTTTTTTTTTTTTTTTTTTATTTAGTGCAAAAAAAATTCAGCATTTTATTTGTATTTTGTAAAAATATTTACGAGATTCATAAATGTTTAGCATTATATTTTCTATAATGGATGTTTTGCAAAGCTTTTTGCTATATTCCAATTAATTTAAAAATAAAAGAATATGGTTATGGAAAGTTTGATTTTAATGCAACTAATTTGTTATTTTAGATTTTCAATTTTGTGTATGCCATTTGAAGTTTTATATATTTGCCATACATAAGTATGCTGACATGTATATGAATTTTAGATATATGTTATATAATAGATATAAATATGAAAATGCTTTATTGTATTTATTAAATTTCCTTTTTTCAAAATCCTTTTTGAATTTGCAATTCCTGATTAAATGATGAATTTCAAATTGTCAGCTGTATTGTCTATTTACATTATACCGGTGATAGAAACATCAGATGAATTTGATACAAAGATGAACATGAGACTTTTTTAATGTCCATCTTTTTAATTTTAGAAAAATAATCAATATAATGACTTTCATAGAACCTGGTATTTTTCTTTTTTTTCCCGGCAAGTAATATTAAAATCTGGCATATTTAAAGCCATAAAATTTGCTAGTTTCAGGAGATAAGAAAGTTGTGAAAAAGTTGAACTAATTTGGGCGTTCTATGTATAGTAAAAGCATAAATAATAAATTAATCAAAAATTAAAAGAAGTAGATGTTGTTAAATGGCAAGTGCAGGAAATGACATGCCATTAGGATATTTTTTCTAAATTCTGCATTTAGGATTGGACATAAAAGACAATTATGCAAACATGCTATTCATTTTAAGTGTTATGATGTAAAATTTAAGTAAAATTTGTCATGTGACAAAATAAAAGGCTCAAATATTAATTTAATTCACAATAAATATTTGAATATTAATCCGCTTGAAATGGGGGCCTGAATGGCCGAGTGGCTGCACTCTGGGCGTTCGGTAGTGGGTTTCGGGTTCGAGTGCCGGTAGTGCAATGGGTGTTTGTAGTGGTTCAGAATCCACTTTAAACAGTAGGTTCCGGTCTGTGTAGCCTAAAATGTGCACAAGATGGCTGTAGAGCGACAAACCAAACTAAACCGCTTGAAATGTGTTATTGAATATGTTTTCTTTTGACCTTTAAACCTATGCTGTCTGGGTTATACTTTTTATTTGGATGGATTGTGTTAAGGTAGAACAAACTCAATTGACTTTAGGTTGTTACCAATTATAATCACTGAAGATTACAAATTAATCTTCAATTCTCAAGCAATTTATAAGAGAAACAAAATTATTAAATCATCAATAATGAATATTTTTTAATTAACATATTTATCCATATTTTCAATAATACTGATTAAAAGTAAAATAGTTATTAAACAAATAATTATAAGCATACAAGTGCATAATTTTAAGAAATAGAGGATTTTTTCCAAAACATGTAGCAATTAATTTTCAAAATCAATGTTTTGAAATACAATTATAGCATACAAAAAATTGTCTTTGCAAAATATTTCTGTTATGCTTTGTATAATTTTGAGTCGGGTTTGCCTTTATGTAATATTTTAAAATTATTCTTCGAGGTTGCGCTGTGCATATATTTATGTTTCATCATTTTTGGACACATCAAGATTCCTCTCATTAACTTAAGCTGAATTAATTTGTTTCACAATTGAAACTCTAACAATATATAATATATATATAAAAGTAAAATTAAAAAATTTAAATTTGACTTACGTATTCCTGGCACCTACATATGACATAATATTCTGATTGAAAAACTTCAAGACTAGTGGTATACAATTGGCGAACATCAATTGCTGGCTCATGTATTCAAATTGATAAACATGATTGATTTTCAGATGTTTTAACAAGAGCAAAATTATTCCTGATATAGCTTTTACGATAATTTCTTTATGACGGTTTACATCAATGCCCAATTTTAGAGACTGAATAACTGTCATCCTATTAAAAGGAAAAAAATATGAAGTTCTTATTAGTATCACATGATTTCGATTATATATAGGTAATTTATTCAATAATTGAGTCTGACTGTTGGGGGGATTTGGGAATGTTATATATTGCTTACACAATGATGTAATGTTGTTTCAGCATTCTCAGGTGAACATAATTTTTATATTAAGTAATATTTTCTCTTATTCAGAAATATCAAAACAAATGTTACAATAATGAACTGGCATGGCAGAATGTTCACCATGCATTAAAGAAATTTACGATTTACTAGTGAAACGATGATGCAATATCACTTTTTCAAGGAAAAAATATTGTTCCACTCAAAAATTGACATAAATATAAATTGCCATGTAAAAGTGGACAATTTCAGCAAAGTTGTGCACTTATAGCATACTTTATTTGTTCTTGGTGGGAAGAGTCGACATCCACAGAGTACTTCCTTTCAGTAACAAAACAATGTTATCAAGCAGTCAGGTTCAATTAAATACCATATTTAAATAATTGATATGATATGATATAATATATATATATATATATATATATATATATACATATGTGTGCATTTGTTTTTAGTTCAAAATTTTAGACAAACTAACTAGACTAAATTTTTATATAGAAAAAATAGCTAAAATTTAAAAAGTAAAAATCCTTAAGTAAAGGAACAATAGAGAAATAAAATATAATTAATATAAAAAAATTACACTTTGGGGCTTTTACTTTAAAATTTTAAAAGTTTACAAAATATTAAAAATCACTAAATTAGACAAATAATACAAGAAAGTTGTATTGTTTACAACAATAGCTAAACATAGAATAATTTTTAAAACCTACGGCATTTCTTCCGGTAAAACATCAGCCATAATATTGATTGATTCAGTTTTAGCTTTTGATGTAGGTGCTGCAGCTAAAAGTATTTTTAAAAGGGCTATCTAAAAAAAAACATGAACATGACATTGATTACATATACACTAATTTATTAGACATATTCTGATATTTTAATAAGATAATAAATTTTAACAATTATTACCATGTACTGAGGTAGACTTGGCAAAATTGCACGATATAATATTTCAACAGATGTTTCTGGTATACACAATTCTTTCTGTAAAAATTCATTAAGATTAAATGTTTTAGTTACCCACAATGGAATATAATTAAAAGTTAGCTATACTAAAAAGTATTTTTTTATATATAATTACTTTTGATAAAGGCAATTTTGAAATTTCCTCTTCCTTCTTAATTTGAACTTCAGCTAAAGAAACATACATATGCTAAAAAAGACAAACAATTAAATGTCATTTCAATAATAATAAAAGGTGAAAAAGTTTGAAATGCCTACAGAATTTAAATAACATTATATAAAATACTTAACAAGATTATTTTACAAATGTTAAACAAATAAATTGGCATTCAAAATAATGTATTTCTAATAGATTTTTTTAACAATAGCATTAGTAAGAAGAATTAAACAAAATAGACTGTTTTAAGACATTAAAATGAATCATTAACAAATAGAAAAACACAGCCAATATTGCCTTTAGCTTTATATAATAAAAACACATTTCTTTCAAAATTGCAATAGCACACATACCTGCTTTAAGACTTTAAGTCCTTCATGTATAGGAAGAGGTAGTCCAGCTAGAGATGTCTGATCATTATTTAATTGAAATCCAACAAATTTTATTCTAGTATGATCTAAAAAGCTAATTATGTCTTTTGTTCGAACTTTAGGAACCCATGGAAGTCCTTTAGAAGCAGCATTTTTCTGATCTGAAGCAGATGTTGGTAACGGTGTCGATGGTCTTGGGGTTGGAGGTCGAGTATATTCATCTTCTCCAACAGTTTGAGATTGATGTTCTTCAATGTAACGTAATTCATCATCAGGTCCAGACATAGAATCACCGTCTAGATCCTCATATGCTTCATCCATGCTGTTTTGTTTTACAAGGCTTTTTGCTGAAAAATTTGTTCTTATCAAAAAAACTAAACAATTTATAACAAATTAATACTAATAATAATAATGAAAATAAAATTTAATTAATACTAAACAATTTATAATTTTTAACAAGTCCTGGATGAGAAACAATTTTAAAAAAAATATTGCAATTTCCTGTCTATAATACATGGATTATGCATGAAAAAATTTTTAGAATTCCAAGATATGGATTAAAGAAACACTACATACAATTAGTGGGTATATTTTGGAAGCATCTCAAAAAATCCAATTCCGAATAACCACCGCCTTAAAATGCTTTTCGGAAAAAGAAAAGAAAAAAAAAAGCAACTGCGTCGATAAACATATTACCCATAAAATATAGAATGCAAAAAACAAAACACATAACAGCATTCTTAAAAAAAATAAAAAACTAGAGAATTATAAAGGATTTTCTTTTCTTAGAAAAGTCTCATTTTGACTTTGAAATAATATTGTATAACAATTTATAACAATATTTATCAATTAATAATTAATTTATAACAATATTTATACATTTGTAGTATCAAAAAGCGTGCTTTAAAATTGAAGAACATGTCTCATGTCATGGGCATTAAAACAGAACTTGATTGCTATATGGTATGTCAAAAGTACAGATGTAAATCACCCTCTTGAATCATATGAATTTTTATATTTGTTTGAGCCAAATATTATGCCTACAAGTTATATGGTGCAACAGCTATAGGCAGAAAATTGACAATTAAATGAAGAATTTTTAAATCAAAATTATGAGATTTATTAAAGTTCTCTATTTGTGGATAATTGCATTCATAAAATTAGAATTTGAGTATATAACATGATATAAAATATCCATTAAAGAATTTCTAAAAACATATTTAGATTTATAGAAATAACTAGGGTTTTTTTTTTTTTTTTCTTTTTTTTTCCACGAAACTATAAAATTTAATACAAGTCTTATCAAATATCTTAAATTTTTCTTCAATTTAATTAAAATGTACTTTTATGGAGGTCAAATCACAAATTTCATTTAAAGTACTACAATGCTTTGTGTGTGTGTGTGTGTAATTAAAAAAAAAAAGGAAAAGAAAGTTTGGAAATATATATAATGATTAGTAAAATCTTAGTAAAGGCTATTGCATTCCTTGGTGCTTAAATTTTTAAAGGTTTAGAAACGATAAAATCAATATTAATACATAATAATTGATTAGTAGTAGTTATTTAAAAAATAGTATTTATTTTTGTACCTATATAATAAATCAGCTTTAGCTGCCTATCTAAGAACATCTCTATTAAGAAGATTCCAAAATGTGAAAATCAATTATTTTAGCAAATAATTCAGCTCAAATTGCTTTATCTTTAATGAAGATAAATACAGATTCATTTTAATATAACAAATTTTAAGATCTATAGAAAGTTTAATATAAAATGATAAAAGAATATAGTTTCAAATAATGTTTTTAAGAGAAATATATTTATATTTTATATGTCAACGTATATATTTAATATTATATTGAAATGCATTACAAGAATATACACATAAGCATTCTTCAATTCAACAAATTTGAAAAAAAGCATTACACGTCTGAATTGCCTATAGTTTTTCCTTGATTGCTGGGATTCAATTAGATCTGCAGCAGAAGCAGGAGGTGAAGCTGCTCTCATAGTTTTTGTCACTTCAATGGTATCATCAGGCACTGGAGGCAAATCAGCCTCATCACGATATTTTGCTTTTAATTTTCTGAGTTCATCTGTTCCACCCAAAGATACCTAACAGAATAGCAATAAAGTATTTTCACACAATGAATTATTTAAGAACCATAAAAAAACATTAACATACTAACAAAATTCAATATTAACAAACCAAAATTGTTTTCCATAGTAGGAGAAGAATTTTCTTGATTGGAAAGTGAGGTGCACTTCCACTGCAAAACCTGGTAACCATTTGAAACAAAACATGGGCAAGTAGATCCTCGCCTAAAAGAGGCAAGGCTGAAACAAAATTTAAAAATAACATTTAATATGAATGTTATTTTGAAGTTCAGAATTGAAAATATTTCGTTTTAAGTATTGTTATCAACATCAATGGGTGTCCTTGAAACTTAAGATACAAGTTCGCAGTTTTAATTGTTATTTTTACCTAAAAATGTATAATTTCTCAAAGATTTTAATAGAGTAGAAAAAAAAAAAAAAATCAATTTCTGTTTCATCTGGGTATATATTTAAATGGGTTAACAACATAGAAGAAAAGAAATGATTAGCAATTAACTAAAAACAATTTATTTGAGTAAAACCTATAAAAACATTTCAAATTAATATTTTCAATAATTCACATATCTTAATACAGAAATAAAGTATTTGCTTCATTACATGATTTACTGAAGAAATTTTAAAATTATACATTTATAAATATAATAGCCTCTTTTTATATTGCACAAATCAAGACACAAATAAAAAAATAATAAAACAGCAACTTTCTAATGGCTGTGCGAGAAAGATCTTCTAAAAAACGCAGGCAAAATAGTCAAAGTTTGATAAAATAAAGGGCTGCTGTGAATCAGAAAAATTAAAAAAATGAAGAATAACATTTAACCATTTTCAAAATTGGCTTTGATCTTCAACTGACCTTATACCCAAAAATTATCCTTATATAAGCAAACTTATTTAACTAATTGCTTAAAATAATATAATCATATGGGCTAACACATCTTATTTATATATAAAATTATTCAAAATACATTTTTAATTTTTTTTTTACATTAATATTACCACAGATTATTTGTAAATGAAACTTCATTTTCTACTTATGTACAATTTACAAGTAGTTGTATAATGCTTAATGTCATTGTATATATACTATAGCTTTTAATACATACACTATTTGAATAAATATACAAATTTCTATGATATTTATATGGTCCTATAAACATAAAAATACTGGTTACTTCATTTTTTTTTTTTCATTTTATTATTTTTCAATCTGAATAAATGCATAAATATTAAAAGAACAGCAAAAATAAATCTGGAAAATGTGTATTCTCTGCAAAATAACATACCAAGAATTTTATAATTTCAATTTGTATACATAGCAAAATTTTGAAGCAGTAAAATGCATTCTTTAAATATTATTTTCAAAAATTATTTAATTCCTCTAGATATTTGAATAAAATAGAAGCAAATAAAACAAATGTTAAAACAAACCTATTTCTTTTTATGGAATATTTCTCTACACTGTTTTATTTCATCAGTATCTGTTTCCACATCAACACGCATCACTTCAACAAATGTATACAACACATTCAAGATAATACGTATATCAATGCTGTCGCCTAAAGACACAGCAGGTTTTCTTAAAGCAGATGTTGCAGCACTACTATTCCTAAATAAGAAAAAAAAATCTAGAATTTAAAACAAAATCTATTGAAAAACAAAATTTTTAATCAATTGTACTTAATAATTGAAAATGTAATATTGTTAGTATAAATAAACATTTTGTAAGAAATATATATTCTATTTTTTCTTGCAATAAAAAAAAAAAAGTAAATATCTAAACCATCACATAATTAAAAGAGGGAATACACTATTGGCAAGATTCACTTTTTTTCTAATTAATACATTGAGCAATATTTTGTTCAAGTTTCTAACATTCACTTTAATCAGGAATCAATCTAATAAAAAATGTTACAAAAACACAATTAAATTAGGTTTTCCCCCTTTTCTTAATTATAAAATAATTTTGGCAATAACACTGACTTAAAAAGACTGTCTGGTTTCATAATAAAGAAAAAATACACCTGTCAATAACATTTAAAAAGAAAATTAAATATAACTTTTTTTTTTTTTTTTTTTTTTTTTGAGAGGGCAAACAATGTTTTTGTCTATACACATATAAAATATAGTACAATTATCTAAAAACACAGCTGTAATTGATCTTATTTTATGTGTCCATTTGTAAATCAATATACTCAAAAATCATGCTGATACATAAACTCAGTATTCAAGCAACTAGTACCACTAGCCATATTGATTCTCATCATGGCCCTTGAACTTTTTGAATGTTTTTCTGATTATAATACTTGACAATAAAAAATAATATAAATAATAAAAATAAGCTTATAAAGTGATAAATTTTCTTATAGATTAACAGACAAATATGCATTTTTATGTTAAAAAAATTATTTTAAATACTTTAAAACTGCATTTGCATGTTTGTTTGAAATTAAGAATAAAAAGGTAAAAAAATTCAGACAGTTGTCAAAAGGTTTATCAAACAAGCAGCAAAAACAAGTGCCTTAAAATACTATTTATGATTTCATTGTCTATAAAAGTGTTACATAATAATAATATGTCTTACTCAATTTCCATATTTAAAAGTTGAACAAAGGTATGAAAAAATCCAAATTTATATAACAGAAATACATTTGCTCGTGCTAACTCTGCTTGAGTTTCAAGTACAAGACATTCCCCAAAAACTCCTTGAACTAAATACAGAACTGCTCTAGCAGCTTGCATTCTAGTAGGCCGTTGCAACATTTCAATCGAATCTAGAATGCGCAAAATTGCTTTTTCCTTTTGATCATTAGTCATAGATGTCCATCGAACAGGTAAACCTTTAAAAAAAGAATTAAAGTTAGAAATCCTACAATATTTGAAAATGAATAAACATTAATTTAAATAAACCAAAAGAAAAATTCACCATATTCTTCCATCAAATCTTCAAATGCCTTTTTATGGACAAAGAAATCTGCTTCTTCTGTGTAACTATATAGTTCTTCAGAAACAAAAATACAAATAACAGTAAGAGTTTAATGATATATTATACATCATACAAATAAATAACCCTATTTTATAATAATTGAAAACAATTTTCTTTAAGTATTTTTAATTTTTTCTTCATTATTTAAAATTGATCAAGAGATATTCTATAAAGTGTAGTTAGTTAGATAAGAAAACAAAATCAAAGAAAGGCTACAGCAATAAAAAATTGTTTTTTGTTTTTTTTAAATTTACCTGCCATCTCATTTACATGTTCATCAGCATCATTGTACTGAAAATCAAGATCAGATGATTCTGATGAGAGATTCTATAAAAAAATAAAATTGTTAATGCTTAATAAATAAAAATAAAGAACTTTGTTGATTTTAGTGCTATATAAAATTTAATACATAGTTTCGAATTATATATATTTAATAAAGACATTTAATTTCATTAAAGTTGCTTTATTTACTGAGAAACGGAGATTTTTTTAACCAATTATACATTTTTTGTATATATTAATAAGTTTCTTAATTAGTCTGGTTTCTAATAGTCCAGGAAATTGGTAGAGCAAGGTAATGTATTTTTAAAGTAGTGTAATGGCTCCCCTCCACCATGGTGCACTGTAGAGTAAAACAATCTATTTTATCAAAATTGATGATGATAACCAAGAATTTAACAGTAGAATAATAATAAAAAAGAATATGAATAACATTCAACAATATAACTTTTTTTTCTTTACTAATAAAATCACATCTGCATTGTAACATTGCATAGATAACTTCTTAGAACCGAGATGTGAAGTTTTGACATGGTATTCATTAATGAATTATAAACACAAGACAAAACATGATAGGGAACATAAAAAAAATAATTACAAAAAAATTAAAAAAAAAAAAAAAAAATCTGAGAGAAAAATTAGGACAAATTAAAAAGATGATTGAAAGTTAAAATCAAAATAATGAAAGTAAAAGATTGCTTTCAAGACAACCTGTTTTGAATACAGACCCAACTCTGAAAAATGCATAACAGTGATTTTAAATGCACAACAATTCAATTTTATAAAGCCTTTCAAGAACCAGCTTTGTAAGCAATGGAGAGAAGAAAGTTCAGAGAAAACATTTGTTTGATTACTTAGTTCAACTATTTTTAAGTATCAGATGGAAAATTTAGTTTATCTTTATGAAAATTAATTCTTCCCAAGTATATATAAGAAATATAGAGTTATAACATTCAGTTAATACAAAACTGCAGTAATCATATTCATAATTGCATTTAATATCCTTAAACAATTCAGCTAATGATAAATGTGAAAAAAATTAATATAAAAAATTTAAAATTTTATCAAAAACTTTCAATATATGAACAATTTTGAAAATTAATTTTTAAATTATATTAAAAATAATGTAAATAAAATAATCTAGATTAATATATTAAACTTAATATGAAAAAAGCCAAAATGAATAATAAACAAACAAATAAAGGTAAGTAATAAGAGCATGCACAGAACATAATTAAATTTGTTATTGATTTTCTAAAAAAACAATCAATTCAGAGAAAACATTTTGATATTTTATTCTAATAAGTTATAATGAAACAAAATTTCATTCATTCAAAGCCTAAAATATTAATTTTTTTTTGTGAATGTTAATAAAAATTGAAAAATCCCTTTAAAATTATAATTTTTGATACAAAATAATGAATTCTTATTTAATTAAAACATAACAAATAAGAATTTATAGTTTTTGGTTATGCATCAAATAAAAAAAATGATTCAAAGTAAAAACTTCATTATTATAGTTGGTTATCAAAAACCTAAAAAGGGGATACACATTCTATCTTTAATGTTACAAAGCACAAAAATTACTTGCACAAATATAATTTTTTTGCAAATTTTAAAAAAGTAACAATTTCAGCACTATATTCATTAACATCTTATATGCATAATAATTTGTATACTTTTCTTTTTCAAGTGATATCAATGCTTTATCGGAAGTCTAAGACAACCTACTTACTTTAATTCATAAAAAATGTATGAAAGTACTATGCTAATTAAATATGCGAAATAAGCAGCATAATTATTAAATAAATTAAATGTATTATTATTTTAGATATTCGAATTGTTTAGCAAAATAAATTTCACTATCAGCATATTTTCAAAAATAATCTTTTAAAATGATAAAAATTGGGTTTTAGTAACAGATTCAAAGTAAGTTGTTTGCACACAATTCACAAAATATACCGCAACCATACATTAATCAGAATTTAATAATCTAAATATTAATTAAGTAAAATATAAATTTAAACGTCTTTACAATAATAAAAACGAAAATTTTTCCAATGCCTTTCCCTAAATAATCTTTGTATTGTTATACAAAGTAATTAATTATTTTTAAAATGCATTTACTTCTGATGACAAGTTAATATATATATACATATAAATTTGAAATTAAATTAAGAAATAATCTTACCATTCTCGAAGGCTGGTAAGGCCCCGGATAAGTAACGAATTTATCGTTGTCCGCCAGGATTAATATGTAAAATGAAGAATCTATGAAAAAAATATTAAACAACAAACCAATCGTTTATATATTTAACAAAACCTAGCGTCAAAATGTATTATTATATAGTAGTATATTTAAGAATTTATATTATATAACAAAAAAGTTTTGTTTCCCTTCAGCATGAGTAGCATAAACGATAGTGTAGTACTATTCTGCTTTTATTATTCTATGAGCAAACCGTTTCGATTTTCCGAGTTCATCCAATTTCTGCAGACGAGTCCATTTCTAACAAGGTAAGTCAGTTTCCTTCAGAGGGCTATTTAGGAACATAGGGAAAAAAACAATTGGATTTAAATCTTCTGGCTTTAATTCTTTTAAATACTAAAGTACGATATTTTAAACAAAATTCGGATTTTCTTATATATATGATCCAAATACACATAAAAGCACTGCCTACCCTGATCCTAACGCCTGGTAAGGATCATCTATCGTCACTATGTAGGTACTAATGAACTCAAAACTAGCTTGGTACTCGATTTTCTGATTAAAATTCCTATATATAGACAAAAATAAATGCTACATAATACTATATTAAGAAAACAAGCTCGAGCTACATAGCCGATGCAGATAGGGACATACGATAATGATATGCTTGGCTAACAGCTAAATACAAAATTTTCAGCTAAGTATCATTTTGAATACACAGAAAGTATAAATAATCTTTCGTAACTAAAAACTAATATTTGCTTTATCGTTAATATACATTTCAACTATTAAATACTTGAATACAATGAATCATAATCATCTTTAACTTACTCTTAATCTTCAATTTTAAATATGAAATTAGATTTTTTATTATAATTGCTGAGTGATATAATAAAATCAATTAATAATGTTTATTTCCTATGTAATAAATCTGTTATTTAAAAGATAGACTTGATTGCACAATTCTGATTAAGTTAAGTGAGATTCTACGAGGCCCTAAAAGCTTAATAATTTCGGAGCCTATTTCTTTGAAGGACCCAATCTAAATTTGCCCATGGTGTAAAATTGTTTTTGTTACGTCATTAGGTAAACAAACTTACTTAGATAGGTTATCATTAGATAAACACTTAAGCGATTCAGAATCATATAGTAATATAGGATTAGGAATGTTTTCCATATAAGGCCAAAAGGTTGAACGGACGTTCGAATTCTGAGTGTTCTCGCAGACATTCTTTCTTTCACACATACTCAGAGATAGTAGGATGTGTAATTTTACGAACGCGGAGTTAGCTGATATGCATCTGACATACAGAGCTGTGAAATGTAATAAATTAGTAACATGTAATTATGCTAATGTAATAAATTAATTATGCTAATGTAATAAATTAATTATGCTAATGTAATAAATTAATTATGCTAATGTAATAAATTAGCAACATTAATGCTAATTTATTATATTCGCACATGCGAAATGTAATAAATTAGCATTATTACATGAGCGAGTAACATCCGATAATACGTATTCTAGTTTTAAACTCTTTACATGCCCTCATCCGTTTCAGCCTTAACGTTCGTAACGTCTTAAACGTCACACTAGGCCAGGGGTCGGCAACCTTTTGAGTCGGAAGAGCCAAAAATTACAATTTACCCAATTTCAAAGTTTTTAAAGACCCACAAAATTTTTCTTGCCAACAATAAATAGTACTCGCATAAATAAAGTTTTTTGATTAAAAAAAAAAAACTAATCTATTTATTCAAAAGAAAAAAACATCTATTCATTCATATATAAGTAGTGTTTTTCACAACAAATTAGATAATATATATATATATATGGCATAATTATATAATTACTTATTATTTAAGTAAAACAATTAAACATTTACTTACAACACTAACTTGTACTTCAATAACAAACAATTGAGCAAACAAATTCAATGGGAGCGATGGCTTTGTATGGTTATTCAAGTAGAAATTTAAATTTTACTAAACAATGTAACTTGTACTTAAAATAAAAAATAATAACATACATTTGAGCAAACAAATTCAATGGGAGCGTTGGCTTTGCATGGTTTTAGAAAGTTTGGATAAATTTGGCTCATAACTTGTTGTTTTTAAGTTTCAAACACTACTCTAAATTTTCATTTGTTAGTTGGCTTCTTACTTTACTTTTAATTATATTCATGCAAAAGAACGCTTGCTCGCACGAATATATCGATCCGAAGAGTCAGCACTCTAAATGCCAACTTCTTTCACCTCACTGTAGCAATCTGGAAGGCTATTCCATGCGTCGAATATAAGTGCCTCAACCCTTGGCATTTCTTTTAAAGCTGTCCACTTTTGTTGCGTTACGTACATACATTTCTGGACCTCCAACTTGCTTTTCAACTCTGTAAATTTTCCACTCCACAAAGTTTTACTTTTAAATCAATCAATTGCCTTTCTAGAGATCCAGTATCAATTCCAAATGGCTCAATGTGGATTTCGTTACTATTTGTGTTGAGAGGATTTACTATGAATGCTAGAGTGGTTTTGTTGGTTTTGAATTGCTCATATCTGTCAGCAAATTCATCTTTAATTTTTTTTTTTTTATAACTGTGCTGAATTACCTCGTGTCAACAGTTGCACTGGTTTTATCGCGACATTGTTTTAGAAATTAAAAATGAAGTAATTTAACGCTCTGAATATCTTCTGCAAAAGAATTAATTTTTCTTCAAAACAAACCAATTCTTGTACCAAAACATAGACGGGGTTTCCCTTTTCTTGCAGTTTTGGATTCAGCTCCTTTAACTTTGCTGTGATATCCACCTTAAAGTAAAATTTTTGCAACCATTTGTCGTTCTGTAATTCAGGGTGATTAATGCCTTTTCATTTAGGAATGTATATATTTCATTCAAGCACAAAGCAATACGTTTCAACACCTTACCTTTGGAAAGCCATCGCACTTTATTGTGAAGAAGAAGGTCGGAATACTGAGTCTCCATTTCGTTTAAGAATTCTTTAAACTGACGATGATAAAGTGCTTTTGACAAGATGCTGTTAACAATCTTGATTACCAAATTCATGACCTCAACTATTTCGGCCGGAAATGTTTGGGCACAAAGCGCTTCTTGGTGTATTATGCAGTGAAACGTAAGAATTTTGTGTTTTATTTTGCTCTGAAAAA
This sequence comes from Caerostris extrusa, assembly GCA_021605095.1. NCBI lineage: Eukaryota > Metazoa > Arthropoda > Arachnida > Araneae > Araneidae > Caerostris > Caerostris extrusa. The sequence goes on along the minus strand of BPLR01003627.1, from coordinate 69,606 downwards.
TCGTTGTTGCCCCTTTATTTTTTTCCTGTAATACTTCTGGCTCCATCAGTTACTATTGAAACAATTTTATTTAAATAGATCTTATTGTCTTCAATCCTAGAGTTCTTTTTTGGACCTTGGGAAGACATATACCTGACAAAAAGGGCAACTTGTGCCCTGTCTATTATGTCGCAAGACTCATCTGTAGCAAGCGATAAGGCAGAAGAAAGTTGAATGTCTTCCACCTGAAAATATGTTACATTTGAAGACATTTTAGTTATTCTATCTTGTACTGTTTTAACGGATAGTGGCAAATGTTTGATTTTTTTCAAGATTTCTGGTTTGAACGGACTTGTCAGAACGTGTTTATTACGGTGCAGTCTGCACATTTTAGTTTTTAATTTTGGCAAATATTAGATACTTAGTTTACGAGTAAAGGTGTTATGCCCAGCTATGCCGAAATCAATGAAAATTGCCAAACATATAAACAATCTAAAACTGCAAATATCTACCTATTGTGATCCTCAGAGTTCGAAAATAGGTTTATTAAATAACAATTTATAGGTACTTACACTTATAATTATTATTTTAACGCTAATTTTTAAATAATAAAAGCAACAAAATAGATAAATAATAAAATAGGTAATTTATTAAATATATATTTTAATAAATTAATAGTTTAAAAAAAACTAAAAATACGCTTTTAGAGTTAATCAATCTAAAAAGTAAAAAATAATTGTTAATAAAAGAATAAAATGACTGACGAGAAAAGGAATGTCACTGTTCTAAAAGCGTGGGGTGCTTTGTATGACATTTTTAAACTAACTCTGCATTTCGGAATGAAACTAGTGAAAAATTATAACGACTGATATCGAGCACCCCACGCTTTTAGAACAGTGACATTCATTTTCTCGTCAGTCATTTTATTCTTTTTGTTAACAAAAGCAGCCAATTAGAATTCTAAACTTATTTATTAAGATGAGGAGGTTTTGGGGTATTTCCCCTGTTGGTACTCCGTAATCGGTACGTCAGTTGCCAGTTGCCAACAATTATTTTTTACTTTTTAGATTGATTAACTCTAAAAGCGTATTTTTAGTTTTTTTAAACTATTAATTTATTTTTTATATTTAGTCTGATTAGCTCTAAAAGCGTGTTTTTATTTAGTTTTTTTTAAACTATAATTTATTTTTCATTTCCACTTGTCCCTTCTTCTTCTTTTGACGGAGTACCTTGACCGGTTATGGCCTTATAACTCCTAATCCTGGGCAGTAAAGTTCATTGCAATACAAAAAAAACACATGGATAAAAACCTTTGGATTGCTAATATGATGGATCTCTCTGCTGATATGGATTCTGAGAATGAAGATGGTTTCATTTCCACTTGGCCGGTTATCCGCTAAGTTTACATACTTTTAGCCACCGAAATTTTCGGCCAATAGGAAGAGCGCAATTCGATCGCGGATATTACTGAATTTCTACCCGGGGTGAAAGACAGCTGGGCAACGGGCGTACCGGTTACAGAGTTCCTTGGTGGTTTTTAAAAATCACAAAACCTCCACATCTTAAATTAATTAAAACATTAGCATAAATTGTAGTTTCTTAAATTAATAAATAGAAATAATTAAAAATAAATAAATGAATTTAAAATTTAGGAAAAACATCTGCTTGAGAACATTTAAAGCAGGAGATCGAAAAAAGCTAAAGCTAAGCGGTACAATTAAGAGTCCGTTGACGATGCCCAAAAATAAAAAGGTTAAAGTTAAAATGAGAATTTTAAGATAAAAGTAAAATAAAACAAAATGAATTAAGATTATACAAAATAGGTAGGTTTTGATCAGTTGACTGATTCGCCAGTAGATGGCGCCATCAGTCCCAAAATCGAGCATAAAAAGTCAGTTACATACATACAGGTGAAGCTAATAAAAGCGTATTAATAAAAACACTTTCGCGGTAATATCCAACAGTAGTACTTTCTTTTTTGACAATTTTTATTGACTTCAAAAAAGTAGTTAGGTATCTTATTTGGAAAAAAATATGTATCATATGTATTTTAAAAATATAATACTTATTATGTTACCTACCTTTACTTCGGGTTTTTATTACTATTATATATACATATATATATATATATATATATATATATATATATATGTACATACATAACTTTGAGAAGATAATTCGCTTCTAACTCTTTTACTTGAAACAACTAACTATACGTCACAGCCAAAGCATTGATGAAGACACCAAATTGTCTTGCGTCGAAAGCGAATTAAAGCCTACATAGAAACATCCGACGACGGCGTCATTCGAGAGCTACCGATTGACTGACGACGCGTGTCACGGAGGAGGGGTGTGGTGAAAAGCGAGTACAAGTGGCTGAGAGATAGAATCGGTGCCTAATCCTCGTTAATCGATTCAGAACGATTTTTTTAATTTTTTTTTTTTTTTTTGATAAAATAAATAATATTTGCTTATGGAACTAAAGAGCCGCAGCTTCACATCCAAAGAGCCGCATGTGGCTCGCGAGCCGCAGATTGGCGACCCCTGCACTTGGTCAATAGTGGATCTGGTGTGAAGGTTTTGTGAATTAGCTTGTTTGATCACCGGACCTATCATGCCTTGATTAATTTCTGTGAAAGCCTTTCAAGCTTGAGAGCCTATCGAGCTTATGGCAATTCCGTTGACAGAGCTGTGGAACTGCACACATCCCAGTGGCTGCAAGGAAAATATAAGATATGCTCGGAATTTCATCCACTGGGAATATGAGGCTTGCATACTTGCTTGTGGACGACAATTCAGTTAACACCTTTATCTTGTTACTTTTGTTGATTTACACTAATTAATAAATTGCATATTCATTAACATTATGTTGCTTCATTTCTGGTGTTTTCGGCGTCATTTCGCACAGATGCTACTATAAAAAAAGATGTGGAATTTTACGAATGTAGAGTTAGCTAATATGTATCGGAGTTGTGATGAATGTAGGAATATATCGGCCGCGGAGTACATAGAAAGACTCTTAACAAAGAAAGATTCTTAAGTTTTAAAGTAAACTATACTTCTTTTTAAAAACGTAAGAGAAGACAGGATTAGTAGAATTCGTATATTAAACATTAAATATCAATTTTCAATTTCTTTCTGCTAGCTTTTCTGTAATTTGCTTAGTTTTTTACTTAGCAAATAAAACGCAATTCTTGGGCAGCAACATTAGTAGTTATTAATTAAAGAATGAGGTTCACTAAGAGAACAATACAAGTTTCAATAAATATACATAACTGCCAAAATTTCATTTTCAAAATACATTAAATCCTTTTAACAGAATAATTAAAATATAGTAGTATGGAATTGTATTAATAAATGCAATACAGCAATTTCTGGACTACAGTCCGTGGATTATACATTAAAAACCAGGGAATTTTTGTACTGTTTATAGGCAGTTCCATATAATGTATAGAGTTTTTTTCGTTTTGGAAGTATCTGTAAAAATTCCGCAATAATACGTCATCTAAAAGTAATTTATTCTACCTGGTATCTTTTGTTTTTGAAAACGTTTGGAAAGAAAATCCCCTCTCCTGATAGAATCGGTTTTTGGTTGCGCATCAAAGAATTTAGAGCCTCCCAAAACGAAGAGGCTCAAAACAGTCCCTTTGCACCTCTTTTTTCCCCAAAGAATCTGATTTTTCCTCTAAAATTTTCCCTTCTTAGGTGCAAGAGGCTGTAGCTGAAAGCATCACAGCATTTTTTCCAATGTGGAGGAGTGATTACTTTCCTTTGTGTGTTATATGTTTCTGCTTATATTTATTTTTATTTTCAGCATTTATAACCAAGAAAAATAAAAGTACAATTAAATTTTTATTAATTAATACAAATTAAAAACATCTACAAATATATTTCATGCTGAAAAAGTACTTAAAAGGGAACTTTCATTTTTAGTACTAAAATAATGTATTTAAATAATGTTAATAAAATAAAATTGCATAAAAATAAAAGTTTAAAAACAACAAGTAAAAATATTAAAAATAAAGAAAATAAATTTTTAAAAGAAAATTTTTAAAGTTAAATTTAAAAATTTGGTACAATGAGAACTAGTTGCACATGTCATTATTATGGGGCATATAAAAAAAAATTCATTAAATAAAAAAAGTCATTTTCTCAGAATCGTAGTTTTTTATTTCATCAGATTTTCCTTTTTTCCCCATACTTTTCTGCAAAATCGAGTATCGAATCCAACTTCTTTCAGTCGTTACTCAGACCATTGAGCCGGTATAGCTGTTAGTGTGAGTACTATAATTAAATCCAAATCCTTGCTCTCAGATAAGCAAATAAGTTATGATGGAATGTAAAGGATATAAATGCTACTTATTCCGAATAACAACCTGGGTGTCTCTCTTCACAGAAGGGAAGTACTAGAAAAAACATCACAGATGTCCCATACTAAAAGCACCGTACTAACCGCAATGTAGAGTAATTTATTAATTTAGCAATATATAATAAGTTAAACATTTCATCTAAAATTACATGTACAATTTTTGTAAAAGATTACAAAGGAACAATTGCTCCTGTTTTTATTTTTAACTATAAAACTATATTTTATATTCTATTTAAAACTAATTTTATTTTTAACTATAAACTATATATGTTTTAAAAACTATATTTGTATTTCTAGAATATTTATAAATATAATTGATAGACGACTCTACTAAAGAATATACGAAAGTGACGGATTTTTCAGAGTAGGGAGATGCAATAGTGCTGCCTTGAACCTTTCCTTTCGAAACATTATTGGGGACTTGATGGAAAAAGTGAGGGGCAACGGGCGTACCTGTTATGGAGTTCCAAGGTGGTTTTAAGAACCACAATACCTCCACATCTTAAGTTAAATAGAAAATTGGCATAAAATGAAGTTGCTTCAATTAATGAATTTCAATAATAAAAAATAAAACAATTAAGAATTTAGGAAAAACATCTCCTGCTTGAGAACAATTAAAGCAGGAGATCGAAAAAGCTAAAGCTATAGGTACAATTAGGGGTCCGTTGACGATGCCCAAAAATAAAAAGGTTAAAGTTAAAAAAATAAAAATTTTTAAGGTTCAGAAAAAAATCATGAAGAGTACAGGTTATACAATTATAGCACAGTTGCACAAAAGTAAAAACAAAACATACAAATTACATCAGCACATCTATGTGGCTGGGACACCGGTAGATGGCGCCATCAGTCCATAGGTTGAACAATGTTTTTAAAACCTGACAAGGTCAGGAAAAAGCAACATCTTTTTTGGTAAAACAATTTAAAAAATCATGGTTTGACATCCAGAGCCTTTTTAAATGCTATTGAAATTTAGAATAAAAGTTAATAACAGAGTTAAGACGAGATAATTAGAATTAAACAAATATTAGAGAATTAAACTATAAAAATAGGAGGTTATATCTAACTGAAACAGTTTTAAGACGTGAGTTAAACTAAAAAAAGTGAGCAGGTAGATAAATTAGGTGATAAGAACCTATGCCATTAAAATTGAAGCCAAGTTAAAAAAAAAGAACTAATTGAATTACTGAAACTTTAAAAAATTTTTAAAGATAGCTATGTTCTATTTTAAGTTGCTCATCGTAGCAGAAAATTAATCTAAACTAATTTAAATGCCAAAGATTGCAGCTCAGATTCACTTGAAGTGGTCAGAGTGACTAAACAACAGCCACAGCAGTAGAATCGGCGGTTGAAGGATAGAATCCACAACGCCTTTTCAGTGCCGGGAAAGATTCCCATTGCTGATCATAGATGGCTCTGGGTCTCTTCCTGGAGCTAGCCACACCTGGATGGTATACAGGTATTTGTCTGATCGCTTCGTTTCGGATCTGAGGGCATTTAGAATGGAACTTTTTTGAAATTTTGAAGATATAGTCCATAATGGGTTCTATATTCAGGTCTCTGTGGAGTTGCTTTCCTTCTAACAAACCACGGGGCATTAACTATCATAGCTATCTGCTTATTTTGAAAGACTTGCAGCTTCTTAAGATTTGCGATTGAGGAGGACGCCCAAATAGGACATCCGTATAAGAGAATTGGTCGAAGGATAGACTTATAGAGTAAAACCTTGTGTCTGATCGCTAGCCTACTCTTTCGAGAAATTAGGCTCCTTAGTTTTACGCTAGCAGCAGTTGCTTTGGCAACCACTTTAGCAAAGTGGGTATTGAAAGTCAATTTAGAGTCAAAAACTAACCCCAGGTACTTGTATTCAGTAACCCAGGGGACTGGCTGGCCAAAAAGGGTGACATTTAAAAGAGAACCAATGTTCTTTTACGAGTAAACAGAAGGCACGCACTTTTGGTAGGATTAACTTTAACTTTCAGGCGGTCAACCAACTTTCCAAGCGAGGAATGTAGTCATTAAGCAAAGCAACGACGGAGTTTGGTGTTTTGTGCTGAGCAATAATCGCTGTGTCATCTGCGAACATGGCCAGTTTACAGAACTCTGGCTTGGGAATATCGTTCACAGAGATTAAAAACAATCTAGGGCCGAGCAGTGAACCCTGCGGTACCCCGCTCCTGATTGGATGATCACTGAGATGGTCCCTCCCACTCGCACTCTGAAATTACGCAAAGTGAGATACGAGTGAATAATTTTAATGAACTGGGGCGAAAATTCAAGTCGCATGAGCTTGAGTAATAAGCCATTGTGCCAAATTTTATCAAAGGCTTTGGCTACGTCCAGAAATAATATTCCCGTAGATTTACGATTGATAAAGCCATCATGGATCAGCTCGTTAACACGTAAGAGCTGGTGAGAAGTACTGAGTTGGGTTCTGAACCCAAATTGCTCAGGGATGAGGATATTATGATCTGTGCAGTGCTGATCCAGGCGTTTAAGAATCGAATATTCGAATATTTTACTCACTCCACTAAGCAGTGAGATTGGACGGTAATTTTGGGGATAGGCCCTATTGCTATCAGGTTTTGGAATAGGGATAACTACGGCAGTCTTCCAGCTCTGAGGGAAGTAGCACTTATCGATTAGGAAGTTAATCAGATAAGTGATCAATATCACGTAGGTGTAAGGAAGAGATTTTAACATGCGATTAGTGATGCAATCCATCCCAGGAGACTTGTTGGGTTTAATTTTCTTGATAAAATCACAGACTTCCTCTGGGCTGACCTGACTCATATCATTAATGTGTGGTTGTTGTAGGAAGTCTGCTACTTCAGTGTTAGTGCGTCGATAGAAAATAGGATCTTCGACGTCGTGATTCGTTTCAAATTGATCTTGTAGGCTATCAGCTAAAAGCTCGGCTTTCTCCTCTGGTGCGTAAGCAAAAGATCCATTGAGTGAATGAGTGGTGGAATGTTGCTAAAAGGTTTTCGCAACAAGGACGTTCGTCTAAATAGTGTTGTCTGAGGCGTCATGGCCTCTATGGTATGTTCCCATCGCTGCTGCTGAAATTCTTTAGTTCTTAGTCTAACGATTGCAACTTGTCTAAAGTAATCGGCTCTGGCGTTTGGATCTCTAGACTCTTGCCAGAACCGACGAAGAGTATTTCTATATCTGATTTCATCTTTAAGTTCGCTTGGAAACCTAACAGGTGGAGGTTTAAATTTTGGCTTCGATGAGTCCCTAAGAGCTCCTTGCAGTGACAGCTCTAAGTCAGAAATGAGTCTATCTGCGTCAGCGGGTTCGCTTAAATGCAAGGGTGGGAGGGGCTTAGTGCTTAGCACATAGCGAAAGTCCTCCCAATTGGTCAAGAGCTGTTCTGGACCTTTCAGTGATTCTACGCTGGTTTCTAAGGTAAACAAAACAGGTAGGTGATCGGAATCAAGTTCGTTAATCACCTCGACTTCACAATTAAATGGGATAAATTTAAAAATGCCATAGTCAAGGACATTCCCCGCGCGGTTACTAATAATATTAAATCTAGTTGGTCTGGGGGGGCTACAACTTTCAATCCTCTTTGGAATTTCAGATATCTGTTCAATTTAAATCCATTTTGGTTTGAACGGCCGAAATTCCAACTAGAGTGGAAAGCGTTTAGGTCGCCAGCTAAGATCACATTGGGTCCAGATTTCAGAATACTGTCAATATCCTCCACCGGGTATCCACCTGGGTTGTGAGGTGCGACGTAAGTCGAAGCGATGATAATGGGGGGAAAATCATTCAGATTAATTTGAATCATGGCTACCTCGGCGCAATTAAGGCGCGGAGCAGGTAGTTCATGGTGCCTAAGGCTACTTTTCACATAAATGCAGGTGCCTCCGCTTACATTAGAATTTAGGTTGATCCTATCAAAACGATAGAATCGATAATTTGCGATCAGTGGGGTCTCTCCAGGTCTTAATTTAGTTTCCTGGACCAAAAGAACATCAAGGTTGTACTCTAAGCAGAATTCTCTTACCTCGTTTATTTTGGAACGTAATCCGTTCGCGTTCCAGGTGGCAATCCTGAGAAGTTGCAAGCTGGTGTTGAACATTAAACTTTACCGGTCTGGATGTCGACATAGGCCTTGAAATGATCAGGGCCCTGGAATGGTGGTCGGTAACATGTCTGAAGATTATCTATGCTTAAGTTCAAATGCTGACACAAGGGTCTGTGGGTCCATACCCTGCTGGATGTATTTAATCATATCCCCAATGATTACTGAGCAGTCAATCTGCTGCGCAGGAGGGGAGTTGGTGGCGGGGTACGCCGGTGTTGGCATTGGGAGTGGCACGTGGATGGCGCGTGTCGGTGGAGCAGAGACGGTGAAGGCAGGGGCCGCTTGTGGTTGAGAACGCTGCGGGGATCATTCCTCCTCAATGGGACGCGTGTTGGTTGAGGTTGCTGGCGGGCGCCTGCTGTCAGACTCGCATAAGAGAAATCCGCGGATACCTGGTCTTGCAGGTGGTAGCGGTTTCTTTGGCAGGGGCTTCCGCTTCTGCTGGTTTCTTTTCTTTTTCTTGCCCTGGGCATCTGGGGCATCCCCGCCAGTTTGCGGGATGGTCTCCTGCCACAATTAACACATCGGGAGGTTGGTTGTCCGCTAATTGGCAGTGCTCAGCCTTGTGAGGGCCGGCACATCGGACACATCTGGCTGGCAGTCGGCACACTTCCGAGGAATGGAAGTAACCCTGGCAGTTCCAGCATTGACTGGGTCCAGGGCGTCCTCGGTAGGCCTCTACACAGATTTGTATGCCAAGTAACTCTGTTACGTTGTAAATGTTGGCCGACTGCTGGTTCTTTTTTGCTTGGCCATAAAATAAGGGCATCGGCTCCTTTGTTTTGTGTTTTGACAGACGGGAGATTTTGATCAATTCAAAACCTTCCTCTGCTAACTCCTGGGTGATAAGGTCCATTTGTGTGTTAGCAGGTAGGCCCCGGATGACTACCTTTAAGGGCCTTTCCTCCTTTAAGGTATAACTCTTATACTGAAGCCCTCGATCTTCCATAAATTTTGTCAACTTACGGAAATCATCGTCCGTGTTGACCTGCAATTTCATGAATTTTCCGGTGTAACGGCACTGCAGCAATGGTACCTCAATCTTTAAAACATTAGGACAGAATTCCAGTCATTTTTGGCTGGAAAAGATGGGTGGGGGCCTAGCGTCGTAGACCACCCTATCTTCATTTAGCTCAGGGATATTGTTTATGTTTCCCGCGGCTGTGTATGCGTTGGAAGTGGGGATGGTAGAGGTGGAGTCCTTGGGTGACGGCCTTGCCTTGAGACGAGGTGTTCTGCTGGCTTACGAAACCGTCGCAGTCAGCTGGCCTTTTGTCCTTTCGGCCTTTAGAAAGGTCCTGCGGTAAGGCGATTGTAGGGTCTAGTATGGGCAGGGCGGGTGCTACCGCTGAAGCAAAGTAAGTCCCTCGCCTGCTGGGCCCTTTGGCTACGCTCCTCAATTTCAGTGAGCGAAGGAATTTGGAATAACGCGATTCCAAATTTAAACTTAATTTCATCCATTTGCTTATATAGTTCTGCCATGCTTTCATGGAGGCTGTTATAGTTCGGGTCTTCGCCCTTTGTTTTGCGATTTTGTTGCTGTTGATTGCAGCTGGCTCTTAAAGTTTGATGCCTTACGGAGCATGACCTGATTTATCAGGACGTACTCGTCCGTCATTTCACTGATCTGTGGAGCAGGCTGGATATAAACTGGCTCGTGCTCCATTGTTTCATTGTCCACTTGGAAAGTCTCCGGGCTCTCCGGTGAGTCCAAGGTAACGCCGGTGGAGGATCTTCCTCCGGATTCATCATGATGAATAAGTAATCAGGAATTTAAAATAAAAAAAAAAACAAGAATGCTAAATTAAAAAGCTCGTCAAAGATTCACTAAAACAGCGAAAAGCTAAAGTTCAGGTTAGGTTCGGGAGCGGGTCGAAAAGACGTCCGCACTCAACGAGATCTAAGCTGAAAGTCCCACCGCAAAAATTTGGTGCGAAATTGGAATGAAAGATCGAGACAATGGAAAAAGTGATTTGTTTTTTTTAGAGATCCCACTGAAATGCTCAAAAGAGTGATCGCGTGTCGTTTCTAAAAAATATTTTTATTTGGACTTGTGAGGTGAGCGAGTGAAACGCCGATCTAATCCTTGTGTTTGTCTTTTCAAAAGGTAGTAAATATAATTATTTAATTTTTGATATTGACCTTCCAATTAGGGAACTATTTATAATTTTTCTTTTTACTTTTCTACATTCTTTTTAAAGAAAGGGGAAGGGGGGGGGGATTCTTCCCAAATCTTTGAGTTTTATGTAGGACAAAAACTGGTCTCTACTTATCCATTTTAGTTTCATTCATTATAACATCGCGTATGCCGCGTTCAACATTTCTTTTATGCAGTATACCTCTGAAGGAGATCTGAAATTCAAATCCCGACGTGACATTTTGGAGGATTTGCAGATGGCTGCCCAGCATGGAGCTAAGTCTTTTATTATTCTTAATTTCGAAGTTCCAGAGAAGGCAATTCCTAGTGTTCATACTAAATTCTGAAAGGCAATTTGGCCTCAAAGTAAGGACTCTTAAACATGTGGACAATATGCGCTTCTCCCATCAAGGGAAACTCCTGCTGTCGACTGATCATTTCCAAACAGCTGAAGAATTGGTTTAACATTTAGGCAATTATGGAACTTCCAGTAATTGCATCTTTTTTTTACTCTAAATAAATTACCATTCGTTTTGTGATCCACGATATTCCATTAGATATAGAATTGGAAGAATTGGAAAATGAACTCGAGGAAGAAAATAACTTTTAAGTTTTGAGCTTCGACGATTTGTCTGTAAAAAACTTTATATTACCCTTTCCAGTTTTAGTAATTATTCTCGACACTATCCTGATAGAGTACGCTAAATTGTGGCTTACAAGACAAAAATCACTTCCTTTTGTAATAAACTTCGAAAATGTAAGAACTGCTTTTCTCTTACTCATCCGACCAACTCTTGCTAAATTCAACAGTGTATGAACAATACAGCGGCCCTCACAATCCCACACTAAATGTATTCAGTGTGTCAAGAATCATAAAGCCTCTGATTTAAAATGCTCGAAGAGAAAGGCGGAGGAAAAATTTTAAACGTTAAATCATTTATCATAAATCGAAGTATGCAGGATCACCCAAAAATAAAAATATCACAGATACTTCATCAATATACACTTAAACTTATAAATATTTGCCAGCTTTGGTTTGTCTCTCTACGGTCATCTTGTGCTAAATAAACCGGGACCTACAGTTTAACGTGGATTCCGAACCACTCACAAACATCCATGCCACCGCCAGGATTTGAACTTGAAGCCTGGGATACTCAAAGGCCAGAGCGCTAGCCACTTGGCCACCAGGCCGCTAATAATATTTTGCCAGGCTCAGGCTACTTCTTTACAGGAATCTCTTCAAATATTATCTGCAATTCACTTGGATAATCTTTAAAAAAAACTTTTTATCCCTCAACTACAACTCAAATTTCTAAAATCTGAGATAAAAAAAAAAAAAAATCTAAAACCAAAAAATCCAAGGATCCTACTTTTTACAAAATTAGAAAATTCCATCTCTTTCCATACGGAACAAAAGCTTTACATAATATTTCTTTTTATCAAATTCATATTGATCGATCTGACATGAAAACGTAGTAAATTTTTAGGGCTTTTTTGTTTTAGACACATTTTTCTTTTCTTTTCCAGATTGTTAATAATTTTAATAATTTGTTGATAATTTTAATATTTTTTCAATAGAATGCAAGAAACATTCAGGCAAGAAACCATAACTGTTCAGTTAAGCAGCTATGGTATCTTGGTTTGCATCTCTATTTTGTACTGCAAAAGCCTTTTTAATAACAATGACTTTCTTTATATGCCAGGTAAACATATTTTTAGAAAAAAATAGATATAACAACATAAGAAGGGCAGATCGCCATCAGTTCTTCTGTTTCTTATAGCACTGTAAATTTCCTAAATCTTACTCATTCAGATAATGAAATTCAAGCAATCTCAGTTTATCTCCATCATAAGTCTTTTCCATCGTCAATATTTATTCTCCAAAGGTGAATTCGCCATTGAATGGCTTGACAAGTTCATCACCTTCTTTCCCCTGCTATTATCCTTGGAGACTTCAATACTAAACATCCTATTCTCAGTTCTTCCTCTTATAACAACAATTCCAAAATTCTAATAAATTGGATCCTATCTTTAATTTATCCTAACATTTATTTCCACATACATTCAGATCCATTTTATAGTGACCATTTATCAATTCAACTGTCCTTCCAACTAAATCACCAACTTAAAAATTGTAGACAAACCATATGTTGGCCTAAACTTATTCAATCTATTCAAGATCGTCAAAATTCCTTACCTACATTTGAAACTTGTTCTGCGTTACAAGATTTAGTCACAAGTTACAGAATAATTCTCAGAACTATACTATTTCTCACAAGCAATCCCACCCTTGGTGGAATTCAAAAATACGAAATTCTCCTCCGTCACAAAAATCTTTATATAAAGCTCGAACCCAACTTTCCAGAGATTTCTGGATATCATATACAAGAAAAACTCAGCTACTCTTCATCGACTTTTTTTCTCAACAGAAAAGAAAATATTGGGACTCAGTTTGTGAATCTGCAGGATATAACGGTAGAATTTATAAAAGCATCAAAGCAATTCACAACAGGCATGATACTCCTGAGAATAACAAAAATATTTCACACTAGCAATAACCTCAATTATTTCAGACTCAGATCAACAAACTAATCTCTTGGCATCGTTCTTTTAATAAATCCTCCATAATACATTTTATTCATTTGGATTTTCTGCAGATTCCTCTTATAATTATTATAATCCTTTTTTTTAGTTGCAATTAAGTCTACTCCAAATACCTCACGTGGAAATGATGCAATTCCAGCTAAATTTATGAAATTCCTTTCAATTACTATCTTCAACAGCTTCTACAAATTTTTAATAATATCTGGAACACAGGCAACATCCCGGAAGGGTGGCTTTCTGCTTAAATTATTCCTATCCTCAAACCAAACAAAGATAACAGTTCTATTAAATCTCATCGTCTAATTGCTTTAACTTCCATCTTAAGCAAAACTATCAAAAGGGTCGTGCTCAAGAGACTCATTCAATTCTCAGATTTCAAAAATTTCATTATCATTACTAAGGATTCCTCCCTTTCAAAGACTGCATGCACACTCTATCACTTTTTCACCATAAAATCGTAGAAGCTAAGAACACGAAAAAAAAAAAAAAAATTCCTCTTTATCAAATTAGATATATCTTCAACTTATGACTTCATTTTTAGAGATGGATTAATTTACAAACTTCTACAGTTGGGAATCAAAGGCACGGCTGCAAAATGGATTCACAATTTCATCAACAACAGGATTTTTATAGTCAAATGGAGAAACACTGTTTCGATGATAATGTTTTCTACACAGGGTGTAAAAAAAAGTGTTCTCCGCAATTTCGTTTTCACGATTTACATAACGGATGAGGAATACAATCACGGAATCTAACCATAATTGCTAACCCGCTTGCAACATCTGGACGTGCTGGAACAGATATGTAAACATGTTTGTTTGGGACTAATCCCCAATATCCTGCAGTGTGGGACGAGCATCCCATGAGTGATCTACTCATGGATGGAGGGAAAGGGGGCAGCTTCTGTTGTGATGGAGCACCCATAGGTAGAAGTCTGACTTTTACTCCGTAACGCTCTTACAGTCATATGAGACCGAGACCTACGGCTTTAGTGGTGGATTCGAATCACTACAAACATCCATGGCACCGCAGGGACTCGAACCCGAAACCTGTGGTACCGTGCGCCAGAGCGCTAGCCACTCGACCATTCAGGCCCACGTAAACATGTGGAGAACACAGCACAGAATCTTGCGGCCCGTAAAATTTTTGCAACTTCAGAGCGCGTGAAACACTACATACAAACACCATGTACTTACAAGACGAATTTCGCTTATCATCTCATGGACTTCTGCAACAGCCTCGACAGGAGCGAAAAGTCGTCCATGCCGAGATAGATACGTGCAATCGGTTTCTTCAAATTTGAGTATCAATCCCCTTACAGCTCTTACAGTACACGGGACGCGGCGAAGCGTATAGTTTCTGCTGTTGACACGTAATGATTCAGCGGTATTTTGTCGGTTCAGGTAATAAATCTTTACAATTACCTCAAATCGTTTCCCCTGTAAGCGGCATGTTGTTCAGAATGCAAGATACACGGCATACATTTCACAATGCCTTTACTTTCTTTTATAGAGAGTTTTTTGCATACCGTATTTTGGACGTCGTTAGCTTTTTCTCCTAGCGCACATGCCCATAGAAAATTGCGCATGCGTATCTGTAATAATGTTTCCTATGAGCATGCGTGCTAGGGGAGAAAAAGCAAACGGACGTCCAACATGCGGTATGCAAAAACTCTCTATTGTGACGACGTCAGTCATGACGGTGTCTTAGCTGAATCAGGAAATTTGCATACCTTGGTCTCTTCTCGTCTCGAGGATCCCAGGCTTCAGGTTCGAATCCTGGCAGTGGCATGGATGTTTGTTGGTGGTTCGGAATCCACGTTAAACTGTAGGCCCCGGTCTGTTTAGCCCTCGTGCGCTGTAGAGCGATAAATCAAAAACCAAACCAAATCTCGTCCCGAGAGAGATTCAATAGGCTGGAATCAGAGCCGAAGACACAATGTGAAATGTGATGTCGTATTTTGGTGAGAGCCAGAGCGCAGTAACGCATCTCTGTTTTCTTCTTTGTCTAGCGCCGGAGATTTTCATGCTACAAGCACCGCTTTTTTATAGTCTTTCACTGTAGAGATCACATTTCAATAAAAAAAAAGTAGGTATTGCAATTTGACATTTTTGAAATTTTGTCACTGTACCCGTAATTTTTAGAGTTTAATTGTTGTTTATTGTATGATTATAGAGCGAATATTTCAAAATATCTTCAACCAAGGGGCCTGAATGGCGACTGGAATGTGGACGTACCCAGCTGGAAGTATCCGAGGAACTTGGAATCACCCAGAGTGTCATCTCCAGGCTTTGGCAACGATTCCAAGATGAGGGTAATGTGAGTAGATGTTACAGCACAGGTCGCCCCCGAGTTACAACGCCGAATGAGGACCGGTATTTAGCAGTTACTGCCAAAAGAAACAGACGGAGCACAGCATCAGACCTGTCTCGTCAGCTCTCTTCAGCTACCGGTACGACAGTTTCAAGGCAGACCGTGTACAGACGCTTAGGGCACATTGGTCTATATGCTCGTAGGCCTGTCAGATGTGTTCCACTTTACCGCAACTCATTGTCGCCTGCGATTAACCTGGAGTAGAGAGCATGCATTGTCGATACCGCAACAGTGGTCTTGTGTGATGTTTTCCGACAAGTCCGGGTTTGGTTTGCAGTCTGATTCTCGCCGGACTTTCATATGGAGAGCGCCAGGTACCCGTTACCACCAAGAGCACACCATTGAACGACACCATTACAGTGGTGCAGGATGGCTCGTTTGGGCAGGAATTATTCTTGGTTCCAGAACTTACCTGCATCTTCAGAGTGTAACGATGACAGGCCACATCTATCGCGATGTCATTCTGGAACAACATGTACGTTTGTTTCGGGGCGCCATGGGTGCTGAATTTCTGTTTATGGATGACAACGCCGTCCTCACCGTGCAAACATTGTGGACGAATGCCTTCAATTGGAGGATATCACCCGTATGGATTGGCCAGCATACTCACCGGACTTGAATCCAATAGAGCATGTGGGGATATGCTTTGGGAATTGCAGCCCGTCAACCCCCTCCCACCTGTCAACCGGAACTTCGGAGGGCATTGCTTGATGAGTGGTGTAATATTCCCCAAGATCAGATTGATAATTTGATACTCAGCATGCCTAGGCGTTGTAAGGCCCGTATTGCGTCGTCCGGGAGACATACTCCATATTAACCATCATACTAACCATGTTATACTGTTTTTTGTAAATAGGTCCTTTTTGAAATTTGCTCCAGGGAGTAAAAATCGCAATTTTTATTAATTATGTCAAACATATAGCATCTTTTTTGCTCTTTACCTTTTGTTTAATAAATAGACTTTACAAATAAGGCAAATTTGTTTTTGCTTCTGTCTCTTTCTTTGCCTGAACTTCATTATCCTTAATTTATGGACATGAGTGTATATAGTGATTAGGGGATTATAGTCCTTGTTGCTTCACATCCCCATATACCACTTCATTCATCCTCTGATCTTCAACCAAAACTTTATTCAATTTCAATAAACGGAATGATAGCTAGTGGTTCAAATACCGGGATAGTTTTTTTTTTTTGTAATCACCCTAATCATTTCAAAGAATATATTAAATACAAATTGTTTTATAATTTCATTATTTTTATTATTTTAAGTCTCGTAATTGTTTAAATTATTCATTAATACATATCTCGATGACGCACTTTAGTTAGTTGTCTGAGGAATATTTGATTTGAAATCTTATAATGATTTCCATTGAGAATACGCCTATTCTACTGTTTTCATTTTCACACTGTCATATTTGGTATTATTAAAAATAAAACATCCTTCAAATACTTTCTTTAAGAATGGATTCTGTGACGTTATTAGATGCAACAATTTATACTGACGCTGTAAACAAATGTTTTTAAAATTTTACAATAAATTTATTTTCCTAAGATTTTTATATTAACTTTAAAGCACTGGCCCGTAGGTCAAAAAAGCGTACATACGTATTCTAGTGTCGGACAAAAACTGTGGTTCTTGCGCGGTTCTGTGGTTCTTCTATTGCGGGAAAACTCAGTTAAAGCAGGTAAACCGGCTGTATCTCCTATCCCATCTCTCTCAAAAAAATTTTTTGATCACGCACCCAAGACTAAAATAATTTAAAATTGTAGCCCATATAATATATATTATAAAAAATTCCAAATTTAATTACAATTTAATTTAATTTATTTAAAACTAAATTGGAAGTTTATATTTTTAATTGAATTTATTGTGATCAACGTGATTGCATTTGTTTAATAATATCGGAACAATCTGGTTTTAATTCCCTCATTATTGAAGCCATACACAGCGATCAATGAGAGAACCTCACTCGTACAGTTACAAGAGATCGTGAAGGTTTGGTTTATCATTCTACGGTCATCTTTTGCACACTAGGGATAAACAGACCGGGATCTACAGTTTAAAGTGGATTCCGAACTACTAACAAACATCCATGCCACCACCAGGATTCGAACATTATGGGGATATTACAAGAGATCGTGAGCCTACGTCTTTGGTGCACCCCCAGTATCACTTTGTGTACTTTCTGGTGTACGAGTACCACACTTTGTCACCATTGGACTACTGTCCTATCCAGGAACCTGTGAAAGATCAAAGTCTCAAGTTTTGTGTGTCTCGCAAACGAGAAGGCCTGTTTCACCAATAAAATATGTTTAAGAGTTTTCTAAGCAACTGAATATCCTGAAAAGATTAAGATTCAAATTTGAGGACCCTTCCAGATCTCACAGAAGACGATAAGTTAAACACACTCGAGATTCATTATTCATTTCCCACCAAAGGATATTTCAATAACCATAACCCACCTACCAAAATATCAGCCTCTCCTACCATTCAACAGTATGGCTTGAGCATGCCGACGAAGAAGTAAATAGTTCGAACCCATCGAGTTTGGTTTGGTTTGTCGCTCTACGGTAATCTTGTGCACACGAAGGCTAAACGGACTGGAACCTACAGTTTAAAGTGGATTCGAACCACTAACAAATTTCCATGTCACCGCCTGTATTCGAACTTGAAGCCTCTGATACCAAAGACCAGAGCCCTCCGAACTTGAAGCCTCTGATACCAAAGACCAGAGCCCTCCGAACCCACCAAAGGCATCAGCAAAGACCATAGAGTCAATTACAACGGAAAACAAATTATGTGAAAAACTAATTGACAAAGCAGTAATCACGGATTGGGAGTTCCCCCATCACAAACACTCGTCAGACTGCTGCTCAACTAAACAAGACGGCTAACTCAAGGAAATTTTACAAATAATGGAAAATGAGGTTGACAAAATTGGAGCGATGAAGCTTGCAGGTGATTACCTCAAATGTTTCCTAAACACAGAGACTAATTACAAAACCTCTAATCACTCTTTGACAAGAAAGTAGATAATTTCCAAATCACGCCTAAATATAACAGGTGTATTAAAGCTATTCTCAAAGGTGTCTCTCTATCCCAAAAGAGACCACACAAAGGGCGAGTGGCTTTCGCTCGGAGGATCTGCGTTTGACTTGTGATAAGCAACACAAGTTATGTCTGGCTGTGAGTGACAGCTGGTCCCTTTGATGTTATGGAAGAAAAAAACTCTTGCTGGAACGAGATCGAAACACGATTATCTGTCAAGCCGGTTTTTAATGAGTTTGCGAAAGTCATTCGTCCCCCATACGCTCTCACTTGGACGGGGCTTTACATGTCTCCATTCTGAGATCCCGCGGATAAGCCTTCAATCGATTATTTTCTGCAGTGAATTGCAAACTAAAAAAAAAAACTTGTAATCATAAAAACTTGATTGTTCAGTTCCACTGTTCTGCCCTTGGAGTAAACTCCAACTGATAGCTTGTTTTATCGCTGCAATAATTATTTCTGTAAAATTTATTGACAACATTTATTGTATAACATTTGTGAATATTAATTTTTCTTTAATGTTGTAATGTAAAGGTTATTTCAATATCCAATCTTTATACTTATATGATTGAGTTACCAAAATGCGTTTTGATAATGAAAAAAATGAGAAATATTTAAACATTGTGTATTTTTACTAATATATATATATATGAATATAAAATGCATATACATATTTTAAATAGGTACGAAGCTGTAACTTTTTTTTAATGAAAACTTAAACATTTTTAATAATAATTCTTATAATTTTTATAAAATTTTTGATAATTTTACATAATTGATTTTTAATAATATTTTTAATAAATAACTTGTTAATTTTAAAATAATAATAAACATACATTTTGGAACAAAGCAGAAAAGGCTTTTTTTTTGGCAGAACGGCGTCAAAAAAAAAAAAAAAAAAAAGCATTGTCTCGCCATGAGGTAAAACAGCAAATCAAAATCCCTTAGTAAAGAATACGACCTTCTCTGACCGCGATGATCGCCAGTTCAAACTCAATGCCAAATTATCCAGGAATCCTTGAGATTAGAATTGTCACATTTCAAGGAGCATCTGTTTCAGGAAGTTAGAATCTTCCTTCCAGGCTTCTCATCAAAGCATCCCACACCTATTTGATGGGTGTTAAATCAGTAGTACGCTGGTCAATCCATTCTGAAGTTATCGTAGCTTTCTAGAAGCTCCTCAACAGCAATGATAATGCGTGGACATGCATTGGCGTCCACAAAAATAAAGTCTAGACCAACGTCACCTCGGAACAGATTCACAGGGGGATAATTTCATCGCAATAATGATCTCCGATAAGTGAGCCGCTGTCAAAAATATGGAGCTCTGTTCGTCTCTTCAAAATAATGACTCCCTACACCAGCACTCCAGGACCACAACAACGGTCTCTTTCCCCAATATTAGTGAAATGAAATAGTGGCCCTGTCTCCCT
Organism: Caerostris extrusa; assembly: GCA_021605095.1. Classification (NCBI taxonomy): domain Eukaryota; kingdom Metazoa; phylum Arthropoda; class Arachnida; order Araneae; family Araneidae; genus Caerostris; species Caerostris extrusa. The sequence continues at coordinate 49,569 of BPLR01003627.1, read as the reverse complement.
TCATATCAACTGGTAATGAGAATCGTTGCTCAGTTTTCTGATGAGTCGTCCATTGATGAGATGTCTAGTCTGAGTTCTTGACATCACTGTAAACGGTACGGCCGATGGGGTATTGTTAATGGTATGCAACACTCAGGACGAATAGGACATCTTGATGTAGACGTCAGGCCACAGTAAACCGTGATACCTGTCGTCCGGTTGCAGTACGCAGCTGCTGAGCGATGTTGCCCGATTTCTGGTTCCAGCCTCTTTTCGCTTGCAGAACGCTATACCTGTCATCACTCGTCGTTGTGTTTCTTCGGCCAAGCGCTACCGACATTCATTACAGTTATGCTTGTCATTTGGGAGGTTTTCCCAAGCTCTTGAAATTACACTTTTGTTATTCCAAACTCTTGTGCAACACTCGTTTAACTACGCCCCTCTTCAAGCTTGCCGATCATTCTACCACGTGTAAAGGTATCATGATGGTGTCTTGGCGACATTATGAACATGCGATTTCACTTTCACTTGCAGAGAATGTCTGCAAATACGTCCTTCCTCCTTCTTTTTAAGTTGCCTTGGCACTGATCGTTCGCATTCCACATGCTTGCGCGACGTGACGTCCCCTCTGATGCCACAGTGCTGATATTTATATATCCATCACCTTTCTACTCAGCTGCCTTTTTACTGTCTCATGTATTGCCAGCTGTATTAGAACAACAGCATAATGGAAAATGCATTTATTGCTTAAGTTTCACACGCTATTGTAAAATAATGCAGTATTTCTCATCGATACAATTTGTAGTTTTAACGTCAGGTAACGCTGCTCTGTAGACTTTTAAAAGCAATGCGCCGTTTACCCCTTCTTAGTTCATTATTTTCAGGATTGTTGATAGGAGATTAAAATGGGTTGGATGGGATGTCAATTAGTCTGTTATGGCTGGCGGCATCTTTGGATGATTGATGGATTTTTAGTAGAATTTGCATAGATCAGCTTTAGATTATTAAAGCTTGGTTCAACAGACGGGATTTGGCTTGGGTTATCATTTACTTTTTCATCTAAGGTTATTTTTCGCTTTGGTAGTCTTTGGAGGTCTAGGTTGATAGTTTTTGAATATAGATTTTCTTTGGAACTTTTGGACAACCTCTCCAACAGGCTGCGTGGCTTCCTTTACAGTTGACACAGAATCTGGCCGTGTTTGGGGAAGCGGTACATTTATTTGGGGGGGTGATCTTCCGCACTGAGGCCGCAGTGGACTTTAAGATACCAATTTTCGCTGCTATGGAAAATCCATAGCATCTTCTACACTGAGGGAGGATATTTCTTCCTCTGTATTTTTCTATGGTAACTCTTGTACTGAGGAGTATCTTCGTTTGAAATAGTGAATTTGCGTTCGTTTGAGAATTTGCTTCGTTTAATGAATTTGCAATTTTGATTAGGAAAAGAAGTGAAAGCTTTTTCCTCTAGTGCTTGTGAATTAGGTGACATCTAAAACTGTGAAGTTTTTGCTGGTGGCATTTTTTTATGTCTATCTTGCTTGTGCAGAATGGCAGTCTTCTAACGACCACTTTAAGTGAGGTGTTCTTCTTTAGACTATAGTATTTAAATTCTATGTTGTGGTTAATCAAAGGGGGAAAGGGTTTTTGTAATCTTCCTCTGAATTAATTGTTAACTTAAGGAAGGAACCTTTTGATAATGATGTCTTGGGGCTATTTAAAATTGAACTAAGAAAGTTGCAAGTTTCAGGCCAGGATTCGTTAGATGTGATGAAGAAGGGTAGGAAACGTGGTTTCCGTTGTGGTGATCTCCATTTCGCTCAATCGGGAGAATTGGCTGTGCATTTTCGTTGAAGGTGGAAAGTTAATTACTTCAGATTTCTCTGTATTTTTTACAAACAGGTGTTTTTGGTGGTATATTAAAGCCGTCATTTTCTGATGATAGTAGTTTAGCCGATTTATCATCATCTTCCTTTTCCGTGAAAATTTCTTCGATAGTGGCTTCTTGTTTTCTGGCGGTTAAATAGGGTTTTCCTTCGGTAAATTTTCTGTGATTGTATGAAGGACTCCTTTGGTTGTGAGGAGTTGGTATAACTCCTCGAATGAGTCAGGAATTTTTTGATTGTTCATGGATAGGATCCAGATGGCAAATTCGAATTCTTTTATATGGTGGTTGATTTATTGACCAGTGCTATCGTCTTCTGGACTTCCTGGGCTGCCAATCTTCAGTGTTTGATAAAATCTGTCCAGTTTTATCAAGTGTTCAATTGCTTCTCTTACAAAAGATTTTGTGGCCCGGCACGGATCTCAGATGAAGGGCTTGGGCGTTTTCTCAGGTAGAGGGTTGGGCGCAGGCTCTTCGCCGCTGACGTCTGACATTTGGAATCAAATGATGATACGATTTCTTCCAGGACGCTTAGTTGATATGAGATTTCCTTTTGTTTTGAGGTTGATTCGAAACAAGCGGTTCTCTACATGTTTTGTCAGTTCGCTGATTTTTACATTTTTGGATTCAAATTTCTTTGATCCGGATTTTACAAGTTTGCATTTGTTAATTTGGATTTTTATCTGCACGTCATCGTAAATGATCCCGCCATTTTACCTGTTGAATGTTTTTCCTCAGTGAATATACAATCTACTAGATGACCCCATGGGTATCCAACTTTAGACTTATTCCTTTGAGGGTTTACGTATGGGGATAAGACAAAAAATAAGTTGTCGAAGAAATATTTAAAATAAAAAAATTTCGCAATTTGGCATTCAAAATCGTAAGCGACAGATTAGCGGTTAGAAACAGTCTAATAAACAGTGAACAGAAAGCAATGATAAAGAATAATTTTGTAGGCTGCCATTAGAATTGTTTTCATCTGCTTTGTGTGTTTTTTTTTACCTAGTTTTTTAACGGATATCAGGAAAGTTAGTTGAAAAATGTTCACTACTTCAAACGTAAGTCAAGTATTTTTAAAGGTATTTTAAGTACTACAAAAGTAGATAAAATATAGATATAAGTAACGTTCTTCCCTCTTCTTTTAACACTTCCTTTATGATTTTTAACAAAACCGTTTTGTGAATTCGTATTATGCAATACAATGAAGTAGTAAAAAAAAAAAGAAAAAACAATAGTGAAATTCTATATATTTATAGAATACAATTTTTTTTTTTTAACTAAGAAAATTAAGTCTATATATATATAATAATTAATATAAAGTTTTATATATCAGTATTGCATATTTTAATCATTATTACTAACTATGATAAAATTCGTTTTCTTATTAATATCTTATTCATCATTTTAATTTTTCACCTTAAAAACCTATGCAACTTTTTTCATTATTTAAAACAAATGTTTTCTTGCATGTTGTTTTACAACAATTTGTTACTTTATTCACCTTCAAAATATGAAATGCCATATATCCACCTATTTTATTAATTCTTTTTGTTTGTTTAGAGTTTTTTAGCAATAGTTTTTTTAGAATACTTTTTCTATACATTCTTATACCTTGCAATGAAAAAGATTTTCTTTTCTTTTCCACTCACATCACTTTAAGCTAAGTTGAGGTTTTAGCGGATTCAATATTTTCTTCAAAATTTTATAATTTTTTTTTTTTAAGTTTATACAGTAAGGGTTTAAAACATGTTACATTTTCTACTTAACAAAGGAGTTAATCAGATTTAAGATATATAAAAACAAATGGTATTCAAATAAGCTGTAATTGTTTAAAAATTAAACATTTAAAATTGATTTGATGAGTTAGTAAGACGTGTAAAAATTTCTTCAAGTTATAAGTTTCTATAAGAAAATGCTCATTCAGGTTATGAAGCTATAATCATTATATGAGGAAAAATAATTAGAAATGCTTTTATGAATCTAACTATATTTTTACACAATGGTTATTTGGTTAATCTAAAGGAAATGTAGCTGACATTTAGAAAGCATGGCAGAAAAAAAAAAAAATTATATGCGAAGAGAAGCTGAAAATTATGTGTCCACAAATAAAATCTTAATTAAACTTAGTTTTAGCGCACTTTTAATAACTGATAGAATATCCTTCTTTTCACATTTCAGATTTTTTGATTAAAGTGTACAATTTTGACACATATTCAAATATATTTTTCCATCAATGTTAGATTTATTCATTTATCACAAACATGTCCTTTAATCATATTTGCACTTTCTGCATTCAAATAAATGCCGTAAAAGCTTTGTTTTGTATAAATCTGATGATTGCATATTTATGTGCCAGATTTTTTGCAAAGAAATTAACAACTTTTAATGTAAGATGTTCATAGTGTATTTTCATCAGTAGTTGTTAGCCATTTTCAGAATATTTTTAAATTTATTTTATTTCTTTGTAGAAGTATGTGTCAAATTTATTAGCCTAGAAATATAAGTAGACTTGTGAACAACTCAATAATTCTAGAGTCCTGAAATTTTACTATATTAATTTTATTTTTTATATGTTTTGGGACAGTATGAGTGAAAGTAATTTTTAAAAATTTTGCTTTTACTTATGTTGTCAGTTATGATACAATTAGGTGATAATTTTCTCCAACATAATGAAATGGAATGCTTCACTCAGTATCGGTTACAAGAAACAATGATTTTGGCTTTAATGCTAAAACTGCTTTTGATATAGAACTTTAATTACTCACTGCATAAGAGAATAAGTTCATGTAACTGTCTGATCAACGTTTATAAGATTTTCCCGTTATTCAAAGATCTACAATAATTTTTTTCACTCAAATAAATTTTATTCTTTTACAGAATTCATACTGCCACTAGTACACATTGATTTTGAGAATTTCATGGGCAGGAATATGTATTAGTACATCAAAACAGTGTATATATTGGCAGGTTTTACTAATTTGTTTAGTAAAAATTAAGTAAATAAATATATTTTTATGCATACTTTTTCTACATAATATTCAGTTGTTTCAAAACTTCTAATTAATCAAATATACATTTTTAAAAGGAAAGCTTGTTTGATTTTAAATTATTTAAAATTAGTAATAAGTATTTAATTTATAAGAGAAAAAAATGTCTTTATAAAATAGTTTGCTATTATATTTCATTGCCTAAATATAACCATCACCTCATTGTACATAGACTTATTATTTAGCAAGTATATATTCATGAAACTATGTTAAGTTTTAATCTATATAATGAAATAAATTCAATTTGTAATGTAAATGTTCCAAAACCCTTAGATTGATGATAGTTATTACATTAAAAAAATTACAGCTTCTACTGCTGCTATAAATTCTATCGTTGCAAAATGACTGCTTATCTCTGAGCATCAGTATTTGGGAGAAAGTTCTGAATATTTAAATTGGTGTCTTGAAATTCCTGTGAATGCCAATCCCCTTTTTCAAAATGTATCAAATCTGCAAGTTTACTGTATTTCTTTTAGATATTGTTCATATTACAAGTTTCTCACTCTCGCATAAAAACACTTGATGCTTCTTAAAAATAATATAAGTATGCTACACATTCTTAATTTTTTTGCAAGCCACACAAAACTTTAATGACTTTCTTGCCACCCTGATTTTAGTTGACCTTGTCTCATGAGTATGTCATTAGAGCAAGTCAGTATATTTTAAGAAGGAAAATAACTGGAATAAAGAAAGCATATGTCTGTTCCTTTAGGTGGTAAAATACAGATAATTGGGGAAATCAAAGTTTCAAAGATTGACAAGAAAATGTTTATTTCATATGCAATGAGCAGCATTAGATGTTCCATACATGGAACTCAACCAGAGGCTTTTTACCACTTGGCATTCTGTATTGAAAAACATATGAGAACTTTATATAAAGAGATTTTCTTTGTAAAAATTAATCAGCTATAGACGTTTTTTATTTTTGCTATTAAAGCATGTAAATAAATGTAATATTAACTGAATTTCTTTGTTTTAAATTCTGTTCTCATTTTTTGTTTAATATTGGTTTTTGAAGTGGATTTTAAAATTATTCATTTTGTGATGGCAAGGTCCGAGTTGTCACTAACCCAGTAACAGTATCAATTAACTCAGATTATCAGAACTCTGCTATATATGCCTTAAAGTTGTGTATATAAACAAAGTGCCATTTTTCCTATGAGAGGGTTTTTTTTTTTTATCATTCTTCTGGATACTAACTGTTTAAGATATTTAACTGAAAAATTCTTAAAACAAAGTATTGCTGATGTGCAGTCCAATAATAGTGAAATTAAAGTGAAGTATTGTGAAATTCTTACTTGCTTTTAACTATATGAAAGTAATATAAAATTTTTACTAAGAACTTCATAGATGTTTTTTTTTTTTTTTTCCTATACGACACTTGTGCTTTTTCACCTCGGCGCATAACCTTATTAAGCTTGTTGACCATGATGAAAGTGCTACTTTGTTGGGCTGATATGTAGCATTTATGCTACTTTTAGGAATACACACTACCAGGGGATGTCATCTAAGAGGTCCATTTCCTTCTGTCATCCAAACTTATCATACATACAGATTTAGACCTTACTAGATATATACTTACTTGCATATATAAACATAGGGGCGCTTGATGATGCTTTCTGATTTTGAAATGAGTTCCCTCAACAAATGGTAGGTCTCTCTACATTGAGACCTGCTGCATATAATCTGTATATAGTGGGAAATGATGCCAACTCTCCAGTGTCTGCAGCTTTGGAAAACCTGAATTGTGTTAGTTTAGAGGTCCTGCTGCTTTGTCTTCCTAACTGCATGTCTTCTTCCACCCTTAGATTTCCTATGCCGAATCTGTCATTAGAAATTATTACTTAAGTCCATACACTGGAGAAGAGTTTGATTTAATAATTTGTACACCTCTATGAGACATTCACTTGTCTCCAGTGTTTCAATAACTTGCCATCATAATGATTTTGATTATTGTTACTTCAAAATTTCAACAAATTTGCTCTCATATTTTTTCTAATATTCTAGTAAACAAACTTACATTCTAAATTTCAAACATTTGTTTTTCAGCTATTTTTTCATTAAGTCGATAACTTGTGCATTATTGAATATATATATTTATTTGAATCAAGAATACAACAATTTGGCATAAATTCGATTTGATTTACATTAGTTACAAGGATTTTGTGATTTTTCTGTATTTTTTTAAACTAGTGTATAAGTAAAGTGGTGAATAAGTTGATTTATGGATTGGTTTTGGAATGTATAAATGGACTGCTAAAACATGGAAAATTTTAAAAATGCATAATTCCATTGTATAATATATAAAGATTAAATGCTGAATTAAATTGATACCAGATTAAAATTCAAATTACATAAAAAAATATATAAATGTTTTTATATTGTACATAACTTATTGTATATATTAAAAACTAAAAGAAGTCTTAAGTATTTAAATGATGAAGAAAATTTTTTAAAAGTCTTTACTTAAAAGGAGAATTTACATACTAGATCTTGGAAAAAAACTCAAACTTTTGTTGTCTCTATTCATACTATTTTACTATTATTCAAAACTAATGTTAATTTGATATTGCTATAGAAAATTACCAATGTATTGAATTTAAATTATTGCAAGTATATATATATATTTTAATGAAGTTTGAAAAAGTTTTGTTTGGTAAAATAAGCAATGAAGATCAGCATTTCATGGAAAACCTAATTAATATGCTGATTGATCATAATTATAGAAAATTACTGCGAAAGTAGAATCTTGTACCGTTACGAATATAGTAATGGCATCAGCTGCACAACTTTTAACAATCTTTGAACAACTTGGTTATGTTGACAAGTCATTCTAGTGGAAAGATTGTATTTGTATTGTTTCATCACTTTATTGTTCTTAACATGGACTTTTTAAAAAATTTTATCAAATTACTGATAACAAAAAATGGTTAAATGCAGTGTTATTTAGGGAATCAAGTAATGTCAAGATGTTAATCTCCTATCCTTATAAGTGCCTTTTCTAATCTACCAAAGATGACCTTATTTAAAATAAGTGATATCATAGAAAATGGTAGCTAATATAATTAGTACTCATTATTAAAAAATTTAAGGATTTAATTTTTGAAAAAAAATCTCTTGTTAAATATCTGATGTGTTCAAACTTATTGTTGTACAAAAATATTGATAGAAAAAGGATTGATTAGCAAATTAAATTATAAATTTGATGGAATCAATATATCAGGAAATTTTCAATTGGAGATGTTACAGACATCTACATTTTAATTGTAAAATAGAAGACTGAATTCTAATACATTTTTTAACTGTCATTTGAATGAATATATATATATTCTAATGCATTAGCTATTATGAATCTAATCTATGTATTTCTTTTACATACTGCATTACTTTATTCACTTGTTCCTAATTTAATAAATCCTTAAAAGTTGAGGGGCCTGATGACCGAATGTCTAGCGCTCGGTACCACAGGTTTTGGGGGTGGAGTTCCAGCGGTGCCATGGATGTTTGTAGTGGTTCGGAGTCCACTTTAAACTGTAGGTCCCAGTCTATTTAGCCCTCGTGTGTACAAGATGACCATTGAGTCACAAACCAAACCTTAAAAGCTGTTAAAATATTTATTTTAAAACATAATTCTTAAATTTAAAGTTTTATGATTAATTAATGTACTTGTTTTTTTCTTCTATTTCAAATTAAATCTATTTCGTGCTTTTAATTTAATATCTAAAAATTCAAATATTTTCATTTAATATGCTAAAATGTCAGAATATTTCAGAAACTTTAAATTTTTTAACATGCATCAACAGGCATGATAAATAATGAAATCTTCAACTACATTTTTTCCAAACATACAGAAGTCATTGCCTTAAATAGAACTAAATAAAAATAATACAAATATTTTTCGTTTAATTCCCACGGATTTAAGAATTTTATTAGTAATTGATTTTCTAAAATATTAAAAATAGAAAATTAACGTATATTTCTTGTAATTCTTCAGACATAATTCTTAAACATATTCATTACCTCTTGCTACTCATTTATTGTCATGAAAGTTCTTCCACCACACATATGAATGTGATCTTTTATTTATCACACGTTTGCAAAAACAGAAATACTGAACTCAATTTCAATTTTTTTTTTTTTTTTTTTTTTTTTTTTTTTGAGATGCTATTCTATGTAGTTTGCCCATGCATGCTCTTTTTTCCATATTTTTTATATTTGATTCACTGATTTCAACTAAATCTTTGAAAATGTAGTTATACAAAAATTGTATTTTAGAGATTTTAAATCTTGCATTTGTTTTGTGTTACTGATATTTATTTCATGCAATCAGGATATTTATTTCATGTAAATAAATTCATATTTATTACCTTTTATTCTTAAGTCATTTATTATTTACAATTTATTGCAAATATTTACCTGCTAAAATTTTGAAGCTGCATATAAGAGAAGTATCAGCATTATAAATCTTATGGGAAAGTGCCTATAATCATCAATTACTTTTATGTAAAAAAAAAAAAAAAAATAATAAAATAAATTAACTATTTTCATTTGTTATTAAATTTGTATTTTTCTTCAGTAGTAATTTTATTTGAGGATATGATAATTTAAAAAAGATTACCATGAGTTTTCTTGAATTATTTATTGGTTTCCATTGCTTATTTTTCTTTGGGTTGCATTATTTCGTAAATTTTCATATTAATTTTTGTAGTATAAAAATATATTGAAAATTTATATTTCAAATTATTATTTTATTATTTTTGTTTTGTATGATAGTTTTTCTATTCATATGTTTAGTTTAAGTAGAAACGAAAATCTATTTCAGTAAAATGTAAGATTACAAGATTCTATTTAAGTAGTTATACTTAAATGTTAAAAAAAAAAAAAAAAATCTAATATATATTTGCAGAAAAATATTCATTCCACGTTATAATTTAATGAATGATATATTTTAGGTTTTACCGTTTGCTGTCTCTTTTGGAGTGGTGACAATTACAGCAATTCTTGTGCGTTATTTCCTACATAAGAAATCTCCTCCAAAACTTCTAAAAGATTCTACTGTGAAATATAGTGTACAACTTATTGAGAAGGAGGTATTTTTCTTTATTTGTATGATTTTTATATTCTTTTAACATAATATATTTGTCTAGATCGTTTTTAATCATTGGTATTGTTTTATGACATCGATTTTAAAATACAAATTATTTAAATTTGGAGTCTTATTATTTTTTTTCTTTGTAAAATGCCTTTATTTTTTATTGCTTTTGTTCATTGCTGTCAAATCCTTGTATAAAATATATTAATCCATTTTAAATTAAGACTCATTGATAGATTGACTCAATTATCTCATTGATTTATTTCAGACTATATAAAGCAATGAGATGTGAAATATTAAGATTAAAAAAACACACAGTTTAAAGAAAGCTTTTATAAATTGAAATTGTGCTGCTAATTATTTAAATTTTTCCTGACTATAGATGAGTATTATTTCATATAAGTCAAAAAATTACTCATTTTATCTAAGATAATTTTATTTTTAAAAGTTCTGTTTTTATTCTGTTCATTTAAAAATATTAGAATTTATGAAACATGGCATTTATTCAAGTCCTAAACACAAAAAATTTTTTTTTGTATTTAGTGGAGAAAAATATTGCTTAACATATATAAAAGTTATATACTTATAAAGCATTGAATTTCTTAAAAATTTAAATTAAACCTTTTTTAGTTTAAACTTTTAAAATGTTGTGAACATCTCTCACTTATCCACATTTTCTAAAGTTAAATGAGAATCATTGGTCCATGTTAGTATCACCCTGTTTTCAATAGCCTAATGAGCATCACTAAAGGCCTTATCTGACAGGCTTTCTTCAATAGAAAGCAAACTGCCATTGCCTCTCAATTTTATTGTTATGTGCACATCCAACATTTATCATCCATAGATCAATTGCATGAAACATTCTAGCACTTATTTCATAAGAACCAATGAGTACAGTGCGATTTGTTGTTGTATATCTTAATTACCATGCAAACAAGTTTGTTGCATCATAAAATTATTGCTTCATGAGCAAGTATGATTTCCTTCATGTTGAAAGAAACAAAATAAGTCACATGATATGCACTTAAAAGGTCATGGCATTTATTTATTTGGATGAATTACTATTGTTTTGACACAGTCACACTATCATTACATTTACTTTGACACATTCACTGTATGCTTCTATTAAATTGACTAGTGATGACAGCCTCTGTAGCATATATACTCACTTGAACAAGCCAAGAGAACCACCACTCAGCTCTAATATCAATGGCAATTTGTTAGCCACTACCTTGTCTATGATTGGATATTTCATGTGTTTGCAATTATCTTTGATGTAGTATATTAACTATTGCATTTTGTGAATAGCCCACAAAACTTTTTATTTCTGAAATGCTTTTATCTAGATGCATTTTCATCACAATTATCTTTGTTGATCAATAAAACCTTAGCATTGCTTGCCATTTTGCATTGAAATGAATTACTGCTAGACAAAGCACAACCTCAGGCTTTTACCTTCCATCTTAAAGCATATCCTTGCCATTTGGTTAATCTTTCCATTAACTTCATCTGCATAACTCAAAGGAAGTACTTCATTTGTTTTATCAGTGTTTATGTATTGTCATTCTTTTGGGGTGTCCATAGACTCTTTGTGAGGGGTAAAAGGATGTGATTGCTTGTTTGAACTATTTATTAATGACATTTAAAAAGTTCCAGTTTTTGTAGATATACCAATGTTAATACTTTGATATTTGTAAAAAAGTATTTTAATGTGATTTACCTTGTAAGGAAATTTATCCCTTCTGGTTATAAGGATAAAATTCCTAATTTGGGGTTTGTGTTTTAAATTATGCAGATGCAGATTGTGCATTATGCAAATGAAGTTATCCAATGTAATAGGGATAGTCAAATAGTGGGAATATCTCTTGAAGTGGTAAATTCCTGGAGGTGTACTCTATAAAGCAACAATTTGTTTTGTTGCTTTATTGAAAAAGCAGATTTATCAGACTTTGAGGAAAAAATTATGACCACACTGCTATGTTAAAAAAGCCTACATTTTTAGCATTTCTGTTTAATTTTTTTTTTCAACATTTTATATTACAAAACTTCAAGTCTTGTTAGTTTTTTTTATGAGATATACCAGCAAGCAAGCATCAAAATTGGTTATGAATAAGTGAAATATCTAGCTAAAAAAACAAGGCTTTCATTTTGCCATTGATGCGTAGAGTCATAACTTTTAATGGCTGTCAATGTCAGCGAATTTAATAGTGGTAAATGAGCGAATATGTTTCACACTGTTTATCACATACCATTGTCTATTGGACTAAGGAGCCATAGTCCTATTATTGTGTGTTTGCTAACTATGATGCATTAAGATAAGTGCGTGCTGTTAACAGTTAAAATGCACATTAAATTACTGAAGAGTGGATGATGATTACTTCAACAAATATTTTTTTTATATGCATTATGTTATGAGCTAGTTCCTATGGAACAAAAATTAAAACTTGGAATAATGTGTGCGAGCTCTAACATCGCAATAAAAAAAATGACAAATACTAGGCCAACTTCTATTGCAATCCTAGTGTAATAAACTATGTGAAACTTCTTGTTGAAGGCATCAGTGCCTCTTCAATAAATTTTTTCCCCTTCAAAGGAGGACTTGTGTTTATTAGATAAATGGTTTTAATGTTGATTGATAATGGCTGATTGGTATTTAGAAAACTGGAGATATAAACCAGTATTGGAAATAATTATTGTCATCAAGATTTATCTTTCTACATTTTTAAATTAAATTATTATTATATTGAACCTGAAAACCTTGCCAATTTAGTAGTTTAATTAATTATTTTTTAAATGTATTCGGTTACTTAAATATTTGAAAATCATTCCATAAACAAAAAAAAAAAAAAAAGGAATTAATAAATCTGTAATTGTATCCTTGTTACATGTTTTTCTTTAATTTGTGGATTTGACCCATGCAGCATGATATTTCTTTTTATAAAAGTTGAGAATGATTAGATTAATTTTATTTTATTCATGATTTTATCGTTTTAAGAAACAATAGTTTAAGTAAAATAAATTTTTCTTAGAAATATATTTTATCCATTTTGTTTTACTTTATGATTTTCAACAGCCTGTTAAAAAAAGCTTACTATGCCTTATTGTTAGGGAATAAAGTAATTGCTAAATATTTTCTATGTTTTACTCAGTGTCAGTTTAATATGTTTTATTAGCAGCTTTTTAAATATAATTTTTCCTGCTAGTAAATTTTTATTTTCTTTATCTCTAATTATTAATTTTATTTTATTTTTGTTATATTTATTTTTTTATTTTAAAAATATTGTTGACTTAACATTTCTTTCTCATAGGAAATAAGCCATGATACACGTCGATTTCGATTTGCTTTACCCAGTCAAAATCATATTCTTGGTCTTCCGGTTGGTAAGTTAATAATTAATTAGATATTTTTCTCGTTTTTATTGAAATTTTCAAATAACTAGATAAAATTTTAAAGCTTTATTTTAATTAGAGCTTTGCTTTAAATTTCTGTATGTACAATATTATAAATGTCTTCATCTTTATTATATTCCAAATATTTTATGAATTATAAACAAAGATACATAATAACAATATGCCTAATGCAAAAAAAATTTTTAAAAGATGATGAAATTCAGAGAAAAAAAAGTTAATTTCGTTAGATCGTATGCATATGTATGACTGTTATTTATATATTGTTTTTCTCTTTTTTAATTTCTTTTTGTGGGCTTTGTTGATTATATAATTAATATATATATATATATAGAGAGAGAGAGAGAGAGTGTTGGTATAATGATTGTTCTTAAATAATGTTGACACCAACTGGCTTGCATATTTTGAGGTATTATTTAGAAATGAGCACATGTTACTTTGTTTAACACAGTTTTAAAATAGAATATGTTTTGGCAAAATATATCATATAAATAAGAAGAAAATTATGGAGATAAAAATCCTGCATCTTAGCTAGAATGTTATTGACAGAGAATCTTAAACTTCTAATCTGCAATAAAACAGAGTACATTGAATAAAATATTTTTCTAAATGTTTTAGTTATATTGAATTAATGGTTTATTATGTGTCCTGTTTTAATCTTTCATCAAAATCTGTATCTTACAAAAAATATTTGAATTGGTTTTTTAAAGTAAAATGTATTTAATGCTGAGGTAGTCTATGGTCTGTGCATATCTGGTTTAGAGGAACATTTATAAGTAAATCTGATAAGCAAAGTCATCATATCAAATTTCATTAAATTACTATTCTCCTTTAAGAGGTAAAAAGCAAGTTGGAGTATGAGAGCCTTTCTCATTTAAAGTTAGCCTTAAATGACGTTTAATAGAAGTTTATTTTAAACCAAGATCATTATAAACTCTTTAGTTTATTAAATTTTGACGAATCACCATATTATGATCAAATAGAATGTGAGTAAACAGTGAATAATGATAAAACAAAAATCGTTATTTCATAGAAGTATCAAAATTGCGTCTTGTATTTGTGGTAATAATGAAACCCAAAATTTTCAAATAAGTTGTTACATTAATTGTTGAATTTCAATGTTACTGTGTTTTTCAGTTACTTATGATTCTGATTTTAAAAACTCACTATATATTGATATATTTAATTAAAATACAAGAGGACAATATCAAATCTTTTCATTTATTTCTTTTGCAAATCAAAGTAGAACCTTTTCACTATTTTTGTGTATTTTAATATTAAAAACTAGCATTAAAAATGGCAACAATTTTTGTAATTGATTTATTTTATTGTTTTTTGTTTACTATGACTGGAATCGTTCATTTTAAGCTTAGTAAAAACATTAATTTTTTTATATTCATTACATTAAATTATAAAAAAATATTTAGAATTAAATAAGTTTTTCCCTTATGTAGAAAAGTAATGATTAAATATCAGTGGTACAATTAAAATAAAAATGGAAATGTGTTTTATTCATGCAGAAAGCATTGGCAAAGTTGCATATGGTTAACATACTGTATGTGTATTTTATTCCATTTATCTAGTTACAGAGATATAAATTAGACAACATTTTCTAAAATTAAAATGTCTTTGTATTTAATTTTTGCTATTTGGTCATTTTTTATAAATAATAAATCAAACACCTGTTGAATAAAAATGAAATGTAATTGCAATGCACGAATTAAATTATATATGGCTATCTCTATTAAATTATATATGAATTTATTTATATATGACACGCTGTTTACCAAACAGTGTACATGCCAATTTTCTTCTTCCTTTTTATATGTGTGCATGAGTGCCAAATATGTAATTATAATTATTCCTAAATTTTAAATTTTAGCTTTTCTCTCTTTATTTAGTTAATTAACTTATATTGTTCTTTAAATTAATTAATACTTATATATTTTATTTCTAATTTTATAAATGTTTAGTTTAAATGTTTTTCAATGAAATCTTTTTGCAGGTCAGCATATCTTTTTGAGTGTCAAAGTTGATGGTTCTCTTGTTATACGACCTTATACTCCTGTTACAAGTGATGATGATAGTGGATATTTTGATCTCGTTATCAAGGTAAAATTTTTAAAACTTTATTTATCAAAGCAAACATGAAATATTGCATGAATAAAAAGTTTTGAATCCATGTCTTCTTAATATTATTGGCACTCTCTTTCTATAAAAATTTCCAAAATTGGTTTAAAAAAAAATATCGAGAAAACTAAAATCGCACATACTGTTTATATAGATAATGTTAAACTATTTTAACATTTGAGGAATAAAACTGAGTTTTAAGCAAAGGAAAATTTAAGCCTTTATCAACATTTTCCATTTTTAAATATAAATTAATTTTTTAAAACAATATTTATTTCGTAAACATTTTAGGTTTATTTCAAAGGAGTGCATCCAAAGTTTCCTGAAGGTGGTAAAATGTCTCAATATTTGGATAATATGAAAATTGGTGATTGTATTGATGTGAGAGGGCCCTCCGGTAAATTAATTTACCTAGGAAATGGTTAGTATACTTTTCATTAAAAAAAAAAATTCTAACAATAAACCTGATTGCAATTTAGAATATGATTTTAATTTTTAAATATTTTGTATTTTATTTCTATGTAAATTATTTTTATTTTAAAGATTTGTTGTCATTTAGTTAATTTTTTAAAAATATGGATGCATTTTAGATTTATCTTTTTGCATTGTATAGAGTCTAGTCATTAATATTTTTGTTATTCAAATTAATGTTGTTCAATGCCATTTCTATTAACCTTAATATTTTTCTAGGGAAATTCTCTGTCAAAGCGGATCATAAATCTCCCCCACAAATACATCATATAAAAGAAATTGGAATGATTGCTGGAGGAACTGGTAAAGGATAATTGTACATTATAAAATTACTAATTTAAAATTTAAAAAATATTTTTTAAGGCTATGATGAAGTTTATAATACATATTTCTTTTCTTTTTTTTTTTTTTTATGTCACATGAAGAAGTTCCATAAAAATATTAAATTAATTGTTATTACATTTTATAATGCTGTTTTATGCAGTCAAATTAAAAGCCCTAATAGCTATTAGCATGAGAAGTTAAATTTGTATTCAAATAGTGTGTTATTTAATTAAAAAATATTTTTATTTATGACAAAATTTAAAAAAAAAACTTTGTCAAATACCATGTTATGGTGTTAAAGAATGATATGCCTCATTGCTCTGTTTTGGCAAAAGAAAAAAAAAAAAAAATTATTTACTATTAATATCATTTGCATGACAATATCTGCAAAGCAAGATATTTTCAATTCAGTTATTTATATATTCAGAAATGAATGTGTCTTGCTGGCACTTTCAGACATCCATACCTTTCCTTTAATCTTAAAATATAAGTAAAAGCAAAGAAGTTATTTAATTTCAAGCTACAATGTAATTGAAATAAAATCATTGATAATGTAACTAAAATAAAAACATTGAGACTAAAATAGTTAGCATGGGACAATCTTTCTATGCCAACTTTTCAGTAGCTTGTACATTCATATATAACACATTCTAATATTATAGAAAATGCTATTTGGAAATATTTTTATATGTATTTTGGTTATTAAAAATCTATACATATTCAAATGCAGAAGTGTCATTGCTAATATGTAAACTAAAGTTCTTGTATATTAATTAAATATCTGTTGAACACAAATGTGGGATTTTGGCTATGGCAATTATACCTAATATGTTCCTATACTGAATTAGTTTTAGTTGCTAATATAATATTAGTTTGATTTTGTTAATGCTCTTTTAATTTTTATAGGTATAACTCCTATGTATCAGTTAATTAAACAAGTACTGAAAGATCCACAAGATACAATGAACATGTCTCTATTATTTGCCAATCAGGTTAGTATATTTAAAAAAAAAAAAAATGTTAATTTTTTTTAAGGCATTTGGAGGTAATCTAATAAAGCTCAAGTTTATAAGGATTTAAAATCTTGAATTAATCTTTCTGAATTATTTGTAATTTTTATTTAAAATTACTTTATTTAAAAAGAGGACACTGGCATAAAACTGAAAAAGAAGTTTGGATTTGGTATTAATACTGTAGAATATAAATGTGCGGGATCATTTTGCTTGATTTATATTAAACTGGTTTAAAAAAATTAAGCCAAAACCAGAAAAATGGTGATTGTGAAATTTCTATTCATCTAAATTTAGTGAAGTTTGCCAAAATAATAATTAAAACAGTACTTCACAAATCAAGCATAAATAATAACTGCAGGTTAATTTTCTATTTTAAAAATACAAAAAAGGAATGAAGCATAACAAAAACCCAAGTATGCGGATTTTAATTTGTAATATCTTCAGTGTCTCCATATTGTATGCTCACCTCATTAACAGCATTCCAAAAGCCTTGGAAGCTTGCAGGAAGTATGTTTTTCTCAGGCATTTCAATATGCTCAATCAAGTTAAAAGTACTAAAAAATTGTTGGCCAATCCATTAACACAATATCTTATCACGAAAGTAATTTTCACCTGCCAAGCTGTCTATAGGTCTACCTTTATCTTGTTGAGGAGTGAATCACAAACTACATCTGACCAAGATTGAACAATTGGATAACAAGATTGTCGTCTGTATATAAGTAGTAACTTTGCCTCTTGAGATGAATTAGTGGCAATTGGACATTAGTGTTAAAAATTACCTTTTCTTTTAAGTCTGTTCTTTATTATATATATTTTACTTTTAATTTAACCATTAACTAATTTATACTTTAAAAAAAGAAAACACCATAATTTTATTTTATTGCTTCTTGTCCAATGATTTTTTCAAATAAATATTCTAAATGGGGGGAAAAAAAAAAAAAAAATTGTACTAGTCAATATTTTTCTATTTCCCTAAAAAAGCAAATGACATTAATTAATCCTTGGTAATAACTGGATTTTGGTGTTCATTTCTCTAATCTAAGATATGTGCTTTTTTTCTTTTATTTATTGAAAATACCTTATTAAATGCCAGAATTAAGAACTGAAATATATTTAATTATTTGATGAGGCAATGAATTTCTGAAATTTTTCAAAAATGCTTGAGTGAAAAAAAAAAAATCAAACCAAAATATCAATTTTTAGAGTTGTTTCATTAATAGTGCCTAAGCTTTAAAACATACAGGTCACCAATCTTTCATATTTTCATTCTAAGGATTTGTTTTCTTGCACGTTTTCTATTTCTTATTTCTCGTATTATAATTTTACGCTCATATTTCTTTTTTTGATTTACGTTTAAAAGTCACCATTGTTCTGACAGAATGGAAATTCATCTTTTAACACTATATTAGGCTATTTTCTTTATATTGGCTAGCCAGTACTGCAGAATCATGGTATACTGCATGCCACAGTGAATCAGTATTTTGTCTTGGTGATCTTATTTATTTATATTTAAGCGATGTTGATTCCCTGCTGTGTAATGTGTATATTATCAGTGGTCAACCTATGAAGAATTTTTACTTTTGATATTAAAACATTTCATACTTCTCTTAACTATAAATTATTATCAGTTTTGAATTGCCATATTGTACTTTTATATGTGTTGTGATTTTTAATTACATATAAGAATCTTGTTAGAATAATTTTGTTATTTAAAGCACATAGATTTCATAAATTTTAATGTCTATAATGAAATCAGGTTTTATTAATTTTTACTTTTCACTATATTTTAATATGTATTTTTATTTTGTGTTTATTGTGGTTATAAGTTATTTAAATATTTGAATCATTTCATATTTAAATGAATATAAAAAAATAATTTAATTGATTAGTTTAATCGTTTTAATTTTTAAATGCCAAAAAAAAAAAAAAAATGCATATTTATTTTATGTTAAACTTTTTTTTTTTTTTTTTATTAAAGACAGAAGATGATATCTTGCTGAGAAAAGAATTGGAAGATATTGCTGCCAAACATAGTGATCGCCTGAAGTTGTGGTTTACTGTAGATCGACCTACTGAGGGTAAGCATTTAGATTGTTATTGCTTGCACTTTTAAAGTCTATAGCTGTATACTATGTGTTGTCCTTTTTTAATTTTATCTTGAAGAACCTCATTAGTAATGATATATATTTACAATAAGCAGTAGTGTCTGCTCTTAATGAAACTTTGTGTCTGAATAGGAGATCTATTCATGTAGGTGGAGCACATGTGGCAAACATCCCCAAGAATGAAAACAAGGACAACATATATGCATTGCAGTTTAAATTTCTGTTTTACTGACTAATTTTTAAATGAATAAAAATTTATAATTGAACTTTCATGTATAATAAAAAAAAAAAAATTTAAATAATATAATGACCTATTTATTTTAATGAGATATTCTGTTAAGATTGACTCATATAACTGTACAGTTTAGTAGGAAAAAATGTTTACTATATGTTAATGTGCATAATTTCATATTTTGTGATATGACTGAATGTTAATTAATTGTTGTGAAGCAATTTTTTATATATTAGGTGTAAAAGAAATTGATGTTATTTTAATGTTATAATTAGCTTAATTAATGAAAAATTAATTTCCATAAACATGAAATGGAGTTTTGCCTCATAAAAGTGAGAACGCTGAGTCAGTTGTAGAGTATTAATTATTATAAATTAAATTTTGATGTTTTTGTTTATAATTAATAACTTTTTCTATTTTATTATAAACCTAGTTAATTATTGTATAAGTCAAATATGCATCTTTTAGTATATCTTTCTAAACCTTGAACAACTTCCTAAATTTTTAAAAATGTTTAATCTTTTTTTCTATGTAGGATGGAAATATAGCAGTGGATTTGTATCTGCTGACATGATCGGTGAACATTTACCACCTCCTGCAGATGGAGTTTTTATTGTAATGTGTGGTCCACCTCCTATGATAAAATTTGCATGCACACCTAACTTAGATCAGCTAGGTTATCCAGCAAAATCGAGATTTGCATATTGATCTGTTATATAATGTAGAGAAGTTCTTCTTTCTATTGTACTTGAAGAATGAAGTTCATTAAATGAGCTTAAGAAGCATCAAATATTATATAATTTTACATGTTGTTGATAATTTACTATTTGTAATCTTAATTTTATCTTGAATAAAGTACATACCTGATAATTTTTATGCTTTTTCTGTTAACGATATGAATTTGCATTGGCTCTTTTTTTAATAGTTTAGAAATCTTGATTATATTTTAAATTATCTTGTTTAAAGTAAATATTAACGATTTTTTTACTGTATCATTGACAAGTATTCACATTGTACAAGGTTTTCTGATGCTGCAATTTTCGTGTGCACAATATGTACTGGTAACTTTAAAAACTTCTTATGGTAATTCCAAATATGTTTGTCATTCTAGAGTAATACTTTCATTGTTAATGGTGGTTGTGAGAGTTTTTGTTGCTAAATTTTTTTGTTCTACATTATCTAGTAATTAGATAAGTTGAATATGATTAAATTTCCAAATTCACAGCATTGCATTGTATAACTTACTATGCTAAGCTCAACATAATTATATTTGATTATTATGTATCTATGTTGTCTGTATTAAATTTTCGTGTTTATATTGAATTTCAATTTATGCCATCTGCTACAAATATATTTAAAGTATTGATTTTTTATGTTTATTGTAGTTGTCTAATTAAATTGTTTTAAGTATTTAGTGTTAAGAAGGCTTAGTGCCATTGTGAATATTGCCATTGTTATTAAATGAAAAATTTTTATTAATAATGTTTTTAGTAGTTGGCTGGTATAAAATTGTTAGAAATTTAATGTGCTTTTTATAGTTAGTTGCTCATTTTAAAACTTTTGTATGTTTCTTAATATATTTGTAAATTTTGCACTAGTGGTATGAATGCAATTTTCCTTAATGGTTGTATAATTAAAATTATATTTTAGATGTAATAAAAATGCACTCTTAGTGGCAAAAATTATATAGTTTAATGTTTTGGCAATTCTTTTATTTATTATTTTTTTAGTTTACAAATTTCTTTATTTTACTATACTGAATTTTAATATAATTTTCTCAGCAGTTTTAACATTAAAGTTATCTTTATTTCATTTGATCAGATTAAGTTAAAAACAGGCCTCAAGTTCTTCTGATCTGCTGTGCCTTGATTTATTTTATGAGGTCATATTTAAAATGTCTGTAAAGCTGAATCCATACTTGAATGCAAATGTTTTAAGTGGCATACACAAACTTTTTGCCATAATCTGAATGGAGCTCAATTCACATGTTTCACTTCTTGTGATTGGTAAATGAAATATCACTGTACTTGAAGTCAGTTTTATATCCTTCATCACAAAAATTTATGAGCTTCAAAACAGTTTGCTTTCTCCTGGGATGATTGGGCTTGTTTCTTGGGTTCAAACTGCAGTGTAGAGGAAAAAATGAAGGCTTTGCATTATATTTCGAATGCAGAAATGGCTTTAGGCTCCTCTCAAATCTGTTGAACATATTACCAAAAAAAAGTGTTCCGGGATGTATTTTAATCTCTATGGGAGATATGCATTATGCTAGCTTGTTTATTATGGTATTCACTGATTTAAGTTCACTGATCATTTTTTGTGCTTATATCTGTGGCTTTACTTTAAAGTTCCCTATGGTAACTTTTACATTTCATTTTCAATTATGCATTTTGCGACAAAATATTTTACTGTAAGTATTCTATCATATATTTTATCTTGGCCAGATTTTTAAACATGCTGTATATCCTTTATTAAATAAGATAGATGCTGATAATATAAAGGAAACTTTTTGAAGAAACTGGATTCTAAATCATGTTGGGATTCCTGGAAATGAAGAAGTGGATGTACTTGCAAAGTCTACTTTGTTTTTGTCACAACAACATTCTTCTTTTCCTTTAAGAAACTGTAAATCATTGATTAAGACCAAATTTAAGGACATAAGAAAACTCCAGTGTAGTAATATTGCAGCTGCCCAAAGTTGGAATGTCACAAGATAAATACAGGATTCCTCTTAATTTACCATACCTATTTTCATATGTTGATGGGCCGTGATTACCTCCAGCAGCATCTCAATATAATTGGTGTAACAATTTCTGCCTCATTCCCTCTGTGTGGGGATGATTCTATGAATGGATGGCATCTCCTTATTTGCTCCAAATTAAAGGATGTTTACATTGAAGATGCTTTTCATTTTAGTCTTTTGCACTTATATTGGACAGCAAGACAGTGTATGTCCAATTGGCCCAGGCTGGGTGTTGAGAAGAAAAGTATGATATCAAGTAATAAACTGTCCATTTTGAAAGAAAATCTGCAGATATTTGACTTGTTGATTAAAATTGTTATGCCAATCAAAATTTCCATCTAAAGAAGTGCTCATCATTTTTTTGTTCACAAAAATGAAATAAGCCTAAATATTCAGATTCTGCACATTGCACTAACTATGCCAATCTTGTGCACTGCTTATATTTCTTGTTTGGTAAAAGACAAAGATTACTAAATTAAAAAAAGCATGTTGTAGATAAATTTGAAGGACTTTTTAAAGAATGGTAAAAAGTACAAGGAAAATAAGAGCAACCTCGGAATGCTTAAAATAGAAAGAAAAGCTAAAAATGTCATTACTGGATTTGTTTAATATTACTCTTCAATATGATAAAAAATCTAACAAGAAAAAAATTATTTTCTCAATTATTTTTTACAAGGGAAAACCTGGCAAAATGGGAAATGTAGATAAAAAAAAAAATTAGAAAACGGAAGCAAAGTCTGTTGAAAAAAGGGCTCATTTTGAAAAGCGAAAACATAAAAAGAAAATAAAATTAAAGATTACTATTCAAACAAATACAAATTCCTGCAGATTTTTGTGAAGATAAAAGTAACTCGTTTGAAAGTGGTAGATGTTCTGCAAATGAAGAGCGATTCCCCCAAAAAAAAAAAAAGGGAAGAAAATTCTAGTTAATTTTGCTGATAGTCCCTATGCAGCAAATTTAAATGACAGAAAAGTAACAATTGTTTTGACAGCAATTCTTAAAAACATAGGGAGATCCATTTGAGAACAATGTGAATAAATCCTTTACGCACCCTTTGAGAATGAAAAGTAGAAAAAATAGAGTTTGGAATTTAAAAAATGAGTTCTCAACTGACTTTTCATTGAATGTTTACTATGATGGAAAATTACAAATAGCTATTCATTTTGTTATTTTAAATTATGGTAATAATAACTCTTTACCTGGCATTGCCCAGGAATTTATTTTCCTTATATTTTATCAGACAGAAGAAGAAATGTAGTGTAAATTTGAAGTAATTTTATGGACAAGTTTTTAAAAATATGAGGACAGTATACAATTTATAAAATGATACATTTTTCAAATTCATTATAACATTAACTTAACTAAAAAACCTGATTATAAACAATTTTCAGTTTCACTACAGGAGCAAGAATAAATTCTTGCGTGAACCCACTCTTGATCAAGCAACAAAGTTTTCCGTGAGAGAAACATAGCGATCTGAAATCCACTCTGTTGTATTTGATAGGTTGTCCCTGTGACTTGTTGAACGCGAACGTAAATCTCACTGGAAATTGCAATTATTTAAAGTTAAAAGGGAGATCCGTCGGAATAGTGGTACCTAGGAGATAAAAACTATATTTCTATTGCGATGGTCACTTTAATCACATTGTCCAACATCTTTACACGCAGCCTCGTGCCATTGCAAAGTTATGGCGGGCCGAGATTACGTAGTAAAACTATTAGAGATTCCAGATAGTAAGACATTTAAATCAATTAAATTCTATCTTTAAATACTCAATAGCATTTAATTTCATTTAAATCCTTAATGTTTCTTGTTTAATTTTTTCATCCTGAGATTATTTAGAGTGCATTGGCCCTTCAGAGCCTAAAATTCTTATATTTGAAGACTTAAGGACACATGGCACAAAAATTAGGCATGATGAGTAATTTAATTCAATCAAACCAGATAAACAAGGTCAACATTTGCATGAATAGATCACAGTCAGTCAGATGCTAAATGCACACACAAAAAAAAAAAAAGTTAAAGTAAAAATAATAGAGAAATAAAAATAAAAACCAAAGGAGGAAGCAGCAGATACAAGACTGAGGTAGGAATAATGACAATGAAATTAAAACAAAATATTTAACAGTCACAGGCTTTAGAAATAGAAAGGAGGGTGTGATCGTAATTGGGGAATTTTTGAATTTCGATATTAGAACTACTGTCAAGATTATTAAAGAAACTGGTGGATTTTTTAATAAATATCTTAACACTGGAGAGATGTCGCGAATGACGGATTATTAATCTAAAGAACCCTCATGCGTTAATGATCATTCAAAGAATTTTATTTTCTACTACTTATGTACTATTAAATCTAGTTTTTGTAGTTGAACACAAAACCGTGGCGGTATATATGATAAAGAGGTGCATGTATGTCTTGTTGATTAGTTTATTTTCATTAGAGAGGGAAGAATCACATTTTATGAGAGGGTGTCAAGTGCGAATGTCAAAGTCAAATTTTAATAATATGATTAAATGAGTATTGAAAGCTAATTTTTTTCAAGACTTACACCCATGTATTTAGCCTCGTTGGAACAAGTGATAAAGGGATCGTAAATAGGGATGTGCCGAAGAGGGAATTAGCTTTTCTAGTAAGGAGAACAACTTCAGTTTTTTTTTTTGCGTTAAGAAGAACTTTCCACCTGATAAGCCATGTTTCAAAGTTATTAATATAATTGTGAAGAGTTTTATTACGAAGTTGTATATTAGTAGACTGGACAACAACAGCAGTAATATCAGCATAGAGAAAGAGATAAACCTTATTGACCTGCTGGGTTAAGATGTTGAAAAATATAAGTCCTGTAAGCGATCCTTGCGGAATACTGGATATAGAAGGTGAAAAAGAATTTTGAATTTTAATAATAAAATTTCTATTGGAAATATAGAGAAGATTAGAAGAACAAGAGATATGGGAAATTTGTACAGAATTAAGTTATGGATAAGCCCTTCAATCCAAATCGGATCAAAAGGCTTTAGCAGTATCAAGGAAAATGGCATCAGTGATAAATTTAATCATGAGGCCTTCAGAGATCAGTTTAGTGCTTCTAAGAAGCTGGTGAGTGGTACAAAGATTAAGAGTAAAACTAAATTTTAAGAAGTATAACAATGCGAACTATAACTTTTGATAAGGATGACATATTCTATAATTTTTGCTAAGGGTGGAAAGAAGAGAGATGAGTTGATAGTCCGTAGGATTGGAAGGGTCTTTTCCTGGCTTGAGAATGGGCAAAAATAATTACATTATTTCTACCTTGGGACACATATGAAAGCCAAATAATGGCGTCAATGAGTCTAGTAATGCGAAAAAATACTGAATTACTAATTTTGAAAGGAAGATTTTTGATCATTTTTTAAATGCAATTTCCCCAACCTTGGAAGGGGCGACACTTCAACAACATATAGAAGAACAAAGTAATCAATCAAGCTGAAATTTTCTGTGGGGATCCTATTTCAAGATTATTAATAATTTAATTAATTAAAATTTTATTTTTATTAATTTAATTTCGGTGCTTCGAGTCACGGATACCTAATTGTACAAATAGCTTTTTAAACTCCTTTCGCTATAACTGTTTTAAAGTAAGATACCTTTATTAAATTCTTTTAAAATCCTTTTATTTATATTTTTTATTTTAAAATTGAAACAAATACATTTGAGAAAATTTTAATCATTGTAAAGACATGGAGGTTTTCGTTTTTAAAACCCACATAGGTACTCGGAATTGATACGCCAGTTGCCACTTAAAGTTACAAGCAGTTCTAGATGATTTACAAAAAAGTTAATGATTCTGTACATGGAAGAAACATTTTCCTACGAAAATAATAAAAACATTGCAATTAATCTTGTTAAACATTGCAATTAAGTTTGTTGCTTGAAATAATTTTAAAAGGAATCATAATTAGATTAAAAGTTAACAACAATCAAAATGATAAATTGACTAATATATCCATTATTATGCAAAAAAAAAATTAATCATTTACCGATTATTTGAAGAAATGTGGGAAAATCTCAATACAAGCATCGCTTCAATAAGTATAGCGTAGGAAATAACTTTTAACTCTTGCCATCGTGGTGTCAGGAGAATCTTTTGCCTATGAGTATAGTAAACTTCTAGTGGCATCTTTAGAATCGAAAACAAACTGAGGTGTGGTGGTTTAATTTCAAAATGTTGTGGTGGTTGTTGTTTATGTTATCCGTTTCTCAAAGTAAGTTATTTCAAAAACTAAAATGATAATATATTTTATCTAATATATTTTTATTTACAAAAACGTATTGTAAAGCAATTTGAAACCATATATTTTATAGGAAGCATATTACTTAACTTTAATTTGCAATTTCTGTTGTATAAAATTGTTTTGTTATGAATTTTATTTTATTCATTTATTACCCGCCGTGCCTCACTTTAAATTTTTCGCATATACATAACGTTTATACAAATTATCAGATAAAAAGTTATTTAACAAAATAGCGAAATTTTATTGTAAAACTATTTAGCATAAACTTGTTTTTCCTTTCATATTAATTATTTTGAAGGAATTCATTTTGTGCTGTAATATGTAATGGAAGATAATGTTATTTCCAATAGTTTTCGAAACCATACAAGTTATAAATATCAATAAACATCTTTGGAATATTTATTAAACAATTTATAGTTCTTGATTGGAAACCCACAGGTTTTAAAAACAATTTTTAATCATTTTGGTATAAATTCAAATTAATTTCTTAGTAAATTTCTATCTTGTATTACAGATTTTAATTGCTGTTTTGAGGAAATGTTTTTGAATTGTATTTTAAAAATTATGGCCAAATATGTTCTATTGGATTCAAATATGATGACTGTGAAAGCATTATAATGACTTCATTACACCTGTAAGAAGACATGACACCTGTACCTTCATTACACCTGTCAATTAAATACTAAGGACACTATGCTTAAGATACTGATGGAACTTTGTCATTCTTTAGAATCTGAGATTTTCAAGTGATTTTAGATATTTAAGATGTACATATGTTTCTACTGTTCCATGAGCCGTCAATTAATTTGAACTTGCTTACCTACTCCAGTAGATAGATCGCATGTACTCCCACATCATAATTTCATTAACACCATATATTATGAATAGAAGTTAAATCTTCTAGTATCTTCAAATTATTTTGTTTTTCTCCAAACCATTTTGCTTTCTTGAATAAATATAACATAGTAATAACATATTTTTTTTTTATGTGCCTGGTAAACAAAATTCTAAGTTTTTATTTCTTTACATTAATGAATTTTTCTTGTGGCTTAACCATATTCTATTCTTTGAACTGTTTATGGATTTGCATATATTTTGTGGTACTGTTGCTGTAGGTTCTTTGACTGTTAATCTTTGATTTGTAATTTTTTTTTTTTTTTTTTTTTTTAATGATAATTCACTTCAGTCCATGAGATAGTTTTATTGTCCTTCCTAATCTTTATTTACTGCTTATTCTATGTTGTTTTTCTCTAACATTTTACAGTAGAAAAACAGCTGGGTAACTTTAACTGTTTGCAGGGGGAAGAAATCAAAAATGATTTTCATAGCAGGGCAAATTGCATTTTTGTAGCAGCTTTCAGTGGTTTTGTAGCATATTTTTATATGAGAAGTTCATCTTCAGATTTCAAGTTGTATAAAAATTAATATAATGTTTACCAATTGTATGATTGGTAGAAAATAAAGTTGCATGATTTGCACCAAAAATTAAAATGAACTCAATTATTTCATATTTTTATCTGAAATTCAATGCAAAACTAATTTATTGATACATACATTAATTTCAAGGAGAGAATTAGAATAGAATATTAAATGTATTTAATGTACATTAATAAATACATCCATTACTGAATTGGATACATTTCAGTAATGGATGTATTTATTAATACATTTTGTGCTTTTAAAGACTAACAATTTTTTTTATCCTCTTTGCAGCTTTAAATATTTGGAATTCTTAGCAATTAATATTTTTACTGGAAATAGTGTACCAATTTTTAATGGACTTCATATAAAAATGTGATTAGTAACTAATGG
Organism: Caerostris extrusa; assembly: GCA_021605095.1. Taxonomy (NCBI): domain Eukaryota; kingdom Metazoa; phylum Arthropoda; class Arachnida; order Araneae; family Araneidae; genus Caerostris; species Caerostris extrusa. Next base: position 21,054 of record BPLR01003627.1, on the reverse strand, counting down.
AAAAAATAGATTTTTTTTCAATTTTGTTTTTGGCATGTTTATTTTTTACATTGAATATATTTTATTTAAGTTAAAATACTAATTATTTTAAATATATTGTAGTAAGAAATAAAAGATTAATTTAAAAGTATCAAATGATATACGAGTATGAAAAAATTCTTATAATGTTACTATAAGTTATTTCTATTTGTATAAACAAAAATTGTGTTTTTTAGTTTTAAAATTAAATCTAAAATTATCTGCATCCATTTTTTGAAAAATATAAAAAATATAGTACTCAAATTTAAAAAAAAAAAAAAAAAGTGTAAAGGAGAATAAACAATTACATATAGGTAAATAATGGATAAATGTCATAAATATGTTTTTACATATTATTTAACAGATCTTATTATTGAAAATTTTATTATTTATGGATATAACAATTTTCTGTGGAAAAAGAAGTAATTTAATGTAAAGTAAAGAATTGCTTCAGTTGTTCAGATGACAGATTACAGCTAATTTGTAAATTTTTATTAAAAATAAAATTATTTTAAAATTTGCATATTTAACAAGATAATAAATAAAAAAAATGTCTGATGAAGCATATTAGTTATAGAGAAAAATCCAGTTGGTTTTAGAAATTAAAAAAAAAAATTATGCATTGGGCTGAAAAATTTACAAATGTAAAATATTAATAAAATTTGAAATTATTTTAAATTTAATACATTTATTTGAAATAGCTATTGTAGAAACATTTAGCAGTATATGTTCACAAACAAATTATTTATGCTATTTGTTCCTATAAAGAAAGCATATATGGTGCCACGATATAGAATGTATCTCCCATCACTAATATGAAGACAGCAAGATGAATTTTGTTGTTAACATAACCAATAAATCCTATTGCCAGCAAAACGTCGTAAAAAGCAGAACTCTTACCTCCTCTAGTTGAAATCTTAATCGAAGCTAGCTGAGGAATGACTCATTTATATTTGGCTATTTTTCTAGAGTTACTAAATCAAAATAAAAAAATATCTCATTTTTTGGGGGTTTTTGTAGCTAAGTGTAGCAAGGAATGAATTCTGAGTCATATTTTCCATTCCTGTATTTGAGGAATTTTTGTAATATATTTTTTTTTCCCTTTTTCCTAAATGCATATTAATAAATTTATGAAATATGCTTGTGTACTGTGCTGGTGGAAATATTGTTATATACAAAATACTAGGTAAAAATAATTAACATTATATAAAATGATTTAATTGTGGCAAGTTGTGATTGAAAAAATGTTTAATTACTTTTGAAAATTATTGTGAAGTAGTTAAATATGATACTTGTCTATATTATATGCCAAAAACTTTTTAGTGAAATTTATTTATGTGTAAAAATATATATATTTTTAGTTTTCACAAAATTCGAAAAATATATCTAATAAACTATACTGTATTATTTAGAATAAGTTGTCTGTCTTTTCTGGGAATTATAACCAATATCATTCATAGTTGAAAACTTTTATGAAGCATTATTGATATAAGGTTTTAAATTTTTATGATTAAATAAAATAACTTTGAATCATCACTTAATCTCATCATTTACCAAAAAGTTAACTTTAAATTCAATCATTTCTTTCATTTTGCGTCATTTCTCAATATTATGTACTTTGCAGACACAGCATTTACAATATATAAAATATATTTTTATAAAAAAATTGAGTTAGGTAATTAACATTTATTTTATAAAAATTACTACATATCAATACTTCAGATTGTGCATTAATTTCTGTATTGGAACAAATTGACATTAAAAAAAAAAATATGAATATTGTGGGGCAGGATTTGAAAAACTTTGCTATCTATTGAAATTAAAATTTTGTCTATTACTTTTCAAATTTTTGTGCAATTAAAATAAATTCCATTAATTTCAATAGAAATAACACTATCAAAACAATATAGCTAGAAAAATTAAGTAATGATAAAGAAAGTAGTATTGAATCTCATTCCTTAATACATACATATAAATATAATGTCGGTAGTATGCTTTTCTTTATAATCAAATAATTGTTAGTGTTCAAGGTTTTATTTATTGGAGGAAAGGGGTTTTTAATAGATAAATTTAGTATTGGTTGGTAGTCATAAGTTTGTTTTCATTAAGATTTTTCCACTTGCATAACAATTTTAAATGAAAATATAAGCATTGTACTATTATGTAATTTAATATTTATATATATTAAATTAAATCTAATCTATAAAAATCATTTTTACATATGCGTGGATTGCATTAAATTTTAAATAATGTATAAATTAATCTATTTTAATGAAAACTTACCTGAATTTTCTGAGGAAATTGTTATATCAATTATTAATGTTATAAATTGCTGCTAGTTATGAGGATACCTCCTTACTACTGACAAGCATAAGAAAAAAAACCCTTCTGTAACCTCTATATTGAAAATTTTCATTTAAGGCTATACTATACTTCTATGAGGATTTTCTACATTTAATTAATTTTATAAATTTCTTTTTCTCATAAGAAATGTTCAACAATTTTTCATCATTCTAAACGAAGGCTTATGCATTATTCTTGATATGTATTTACAGGATTTTTATTAAAAAAAAAAAAAAAGGATTTATGTTATAAAATTTAAGCCATTATTAAATGTCAGAAATATATAAAAGATATTATGAAGGTACCATAATTTACTGCCTGTAATCCGTATATTATACATTAAAGAACTTTATGGAGCAGATTTTCGGTCGCTGGTAATTTGGCCTTTTTTGGAAGTTTCAAATAATACAATAGTTGTTCTTTCTCTATCGTATCAATGTTATGCCCCACATCCTTAAACCTATCGACACTTTACTGTGATGATCAGATATATTACTAATTATGTGTTTAAAGACAACTTCATTCTCATTTCATCTCTCAACTATTGCTGATCTCATTAAAATGGTGTTATAGATATGGATAGCTGTTTTGCATAATGATCAGATGTATTCATGTGTTCATGCAAGGATTTATCATGACAACTATATGAATTACTGAGTTCCACTTATTTTACATGCCACTCATGTTTTCTTTCACCTATTCTTGTAAAATTGTACTAATTTTTTTTTTTAGGTCTGTGAATTGATTTTGAGGGATTTACAATAGATGGCATAACATATGCTAGATCACATCTTGCACTTCTGTAATTATATTCATATCGAAGCTCTGCCAAAGGATTTATTTTTATTTTTCATTTTGCTGAAGTGTCAACAACATATTTTTCTTAGCTATGAAGATGCCGCATTAGGAGCCAACAAAACACCATTTACGCAAAGTTTTACTTTTCTTGTTTAATCAAAAAGGAAAGTGCTTGTGGAAGCTAACGGTGATTGATATTATTATTCATTGATAAAAGTATGTTAATATTAGTTTCGACTTTTTAGAAGTGGTGATTTCAATACAGTTTACAAAGTTCAAAGTGCATGCTCTGTATTATGAGCTGCTTCAACTAAATGAAACTATCACTGGTGAACTCTACTAATACAATTGATGCATGTGAGCTGTGCATTGAAGGAAAAATGAAAGCAATTTGAGGAAAGGTAACAAAGTAATTTTTCTACATAACGCTTAACCACATGTTGCTTGTGTAGTCAAAAATACTTCACCAGATATTGCACCATCAGGTTACTACTTGTTCCGATTCATGGAACACAGCCTGGCTAAGCAGTGCTTCCAATCTTATAAAGATACGAAAGATTTGTTCAATTGCGGGGATAGCATTAAAAGATGAGTTGTTCTTTCTATGCGGAATCCATATGCTGGCAGAAAGATGGGATAATGTAGTGGCTAGCAATGGACAGTACTTTGAAAAATAACAATGTACACAATTTTTCACAATAAAGTCATAAATTTACAAAATATCCATCAAAATTAATTCATAGTCTGCGTTAACAATATTATTCACAGTCACAGTTTGTATTATTTTCATTTATAAAACGTTGATTCCTCTCTGATATGGAGGTTATATTATGTTTTGACAATGTGTATATATATATATATATATGTTAGTTAAGCTTGAAGTTATTGTTTTCTTAAAAATGTTAAGTGTATTATCTGAATCAACAGAAAGTTATTTTTATTCATCAGCATATAGATTTAAAAGATAAAGTATTTTTTATTTCTGATAAATTATCAGAATATTTTGCTTCGAGCAAGAGAATGCCAAGTTTACTAGTTATATTTTTGGTTATTTTCTACTATAGTGTTATAAAATACACTTAGCTTATATATTGATTTTGAAGATTTTTAATGCTTATCTTCTTTTTTTTTTTTTTTTCAAAGTTTCATGTGAACTTTGGTGTTATAGTTGTGTTAGTTCTCAACCTGGTTGTGAAGAATTTTATATTGATTGGCGAATTCATCATGCAATAACTTGTCCACGGGAAGATGATAAATGTGTAAAAATCATTGAGAGGAAAGGAGGTAAGTCATATTTCTTCTTATTGAACAGGGTGGTGACCAAACTGAGAAAAGTCAGAGAAATTCATAAAAATATCTAAAAATCAGGAGAAATTACGAAGGGACCATTTTGCGCCAAGCACGCGCGATATTGCACTATCATTTCTCTACATCCTAATGCTGCCAAGTTAACAATCATAACAGCAACCCAAGAGAGCTTTCTTTTGAGGGTATGAAGACTTTTTGGAATTTTATTACAATAAGCTGATGAATGTGGCTAACAGCAACCCTAATGAAACTTTTCGGTTTTCAATATCCTTTTTTCTTTTTATTAATTCTGGAATGTCATGAGTAATGTATTTCATGGCATATGCTATCTTAGGATTTTCAAGATAGATTCATTATTTTTGTCAAAATTTCAGTATTTTTTACATGTAAGAATTGTAATATACTGTTCTGATAGATTTTAGGATGTTCATTCCATTTTTTTAATAATGTATGTTGTACTCATACAGTGATTTCTAGTAAAGTGAAAGCCAGGAAACTGTTAGGGTTTTCTGAAAGTAATTTAATTTTTCCTTTTGAAAATGGAAGACAACTTTCTTATAGTGCATAAATATTTTATTGAATTATATATTCTCCATTTTGGTCCATTACCTTTTGCCATCCTTCCAGCAGTAGCCTGATTTCATGCTCATAAAACTTCTAATCATTGTTGGCAAAAAACTGATCAAGTAATTTTTGAGATTCTCATTTGAAGTAAAAGGTTTTGCCATTTAAAATTTTTTTGTACGGAACTAGTAATAATCCGAAGGTACCAAGTCTGGAGGCTATAGTAGTACATCCTATCGAAGCTGTAAAAGCTTTTGGTGAGTTACCAAACTTGTCTTTCATTATCATGGTGGAACACTATGCCTTTTCTATTTGAGTGAATCACTAAATTTGTCTAGTTGATGGCAGTGCACTTCAGAATTGATTGTGATATTGTCTGGTAAAAGTTATTTATAAAAAATATAAAAAATTCGCTTGAAATTCTACTGAACAAACAGCATCACCTTTTTTCCCCCATGATCTCTTGCATTTAACATTGTTGTAGACAGCCCATTTCTCGTCCCCAATGAGGATTCGTTTTCAAATTGTTAGAGGAGCAAATTTCTTTTGATAAAAATATGTGGAACCCATATGCTGAGTTTTGAAATGAAATCAGGGGTTTCATGTGATCATGAACAGTCGAATCGATAAATTTATCTCTCAGCAATCTCACGAGTTGTTATTTGGCAGTTTGCCTCAATCAATGCCTTCGTCAGTTTTAACTGACTTTCTAGAAGGTGGTGCATCTTCAACTGTAAAATTGCAGGAAATAAATTTTGCAAACCAGTTTTGGTATTGACATTCTATCAATACAATTTCTCCATACACAAGGAATAGTATTTTTGCCTTTTACTATTGAGAAGCAAAATATGCCAAAAATGTTACCTTTCCATATTTGGTAGGGCACCAAATAAAAAGAATGGGCAGAATCAAACAAGCCTTGAAATCTATAATGATAACAGCTTAATTGTATTTTTCATAGCCAACTTCCCAATAGAGGACCTAAAGTGTAAAAAAACAAAAAATTACCTTCTGATCAACTCTATAATATAATTAGAATTTGCAAATCAGGGAAATTTTTTTTTCAGTTTCTGTAACCACTGTCGAAGGCTTCATTTGAATTCCTTTTGTTTGTGAAATTCTCATACCGAGTTTTTAACTTTATTTTAGTGGATAAATTTATAACCCGCGATTGCTTATCCAATTTGGAAGGACAGAAAAAGGACATTCCTGCTGATCGATATGATGGCTGTAGGAAGGCAGCAGAACAACCTAAACTTGCAGTATATGTTGAAAATCGTATCACACAACTTGAAATAAATAAGTATGTATTATTGTAAATAATTTTTGTTGCTTAGAAGTATCATCAAACAATAATGAATTCTGTTGCTATAAAAATGTGTATCTTCTGAGTAATGTGAAAATTTTTTCTATTTCAGCCAATACTGGGATGAAGTGAATTACTGTTTTTGCGAGTTTGATCAATGGTGCAATCATGGAAACTTCTTATATTGCAATAAGTGCATTTTAATTCTAATAACGGTTTTTGTATTAAATACTAGGATCAATAATTTTATCTGATCGACTCAATGTATATTATCATGAAGAATTCATATTTTTAGCTTAAAGATCTGTTAGTTTTGAAACTGTAATATACCTTTTTATTTTTGGTGTTTGTTAAGGGTTGTGTAATGGAATTTTCACATCCTTTTTTTGTTTTCATTTTCCGTCCATTATTCTTAGAATTTATATATATCTTCACATTGTTGTGAAAGTATTTTTCTATTTTATTCATGTTTTAATGTACAAGAAAAATTTCTCATTTTTCATAATGTAATGTTTAATAAAATATATACTTTTTAACGGTGATATTTCTCTCTAAATAAAGTGTTCAATAAAAAGATCCAACAAATGTTATACTGATGTCTTCACTGAAGTTTGCAGGACGTGAACGAGGCCTCCAGAACTGCCAATTATAATATACTGCAAAATAAATAAATATCAAATTAGAGAATAACTGAATGACATATATATAAAGCAGGAATGATAAATATATTTAAATGAAAGTTGGGAGATTTGCTTTACACTATAGTTTTCAATAATTTCATCTCCATTTAAAGGCCTGTTATCTGAATGCAGTAACCTCTCTTTAATTGGGCATGCTTGGATCACGATTGTGCCAGATTATCGAGCACCAATATAATTTTTAAGGGATATAAGAATTGAAATGCACATTTCAAACCTGTGCAGATGATATAATCTCTAGCAATTCTACTACTTCATGTAAATATTTTCCAAGAATATCGTCGAGCGAATCAGACTTTTCGTTGGTCACAAAAAAGATTTTACAACATGGGCTTTCAGGGTCATATGATACAATTCTCAGTTGACCAACAAGTTTCAAACTACATTGCCATTTTACAAAATTAACCTTCTCTGGCAATAAGAAAGTATGTATATAATTGGCTATTATTTACATATAAAAATGCTAATTGAAATTATATTTATTACTGCCTTAATATGTAATTACATGATACATTATTTTTAAAAAAAAGCTGATGGTTTTCAATGACTCTTTATTTGATACAAAAATCAAATTGTTTGTGTATTTGTTTTTAATTTGTCTAATATCTTATAAGTTAAAGGTACTTCATCTTCCTTTACACTATTATTCCACAAGATAAACCATTTTCTAGCACTGGACAAATTAAATGGCAAGAACAAGATTACATTTGGCATTAGTTTTATACAATATGCATACAGTAAACTAAACTGATAGCAGAGATGCTTTAACTCTTTTTTTCCTAGTCAATATAAAAAATTTCATAATGCATGCCCATACATCTCGAGGACGAAGCAGAACAGAAACCGTGGAACAATTCGACAAACATGGCACAGATGGATCCAAAACTATAAGTCTATATCCTTGTCCCTGGGCAACCCACACATTTGCAAAATCTGTTAAAGGCTAAAGGCATAATTAAGATAATTTTTTATTTATACATATATTTCACAGCAAAATGTAATCTTTTTATTAGTTTTTGCCATTTATAACAGATAAACAGAATGACCAATTGATCTAAAGGCTTAACACAATTTTAAATGGCTATTTAAGAGGACTTTTTTATAGATAATCCTTCAATACTTATTTTAGATACCATCATAAAAAAGACAGCTCACCATTTGTTTTTAAAATATTTACAAACTGAAATCCTACAAGCAATACAATTTTTTTGTAGTTTAATAATAACAAAGATACCTTATGATTGATTGATAGGGGCATGTACTCAGCAATAAACACAACTAACTTTGTTTTCCTAGTATTAATACAAATATTGCCAACTAAGTTTCTTATATATAAGCATTTGAGTTTTAATATGTTATACATTTTAATATGGGGATCTTATTTTTTTAATTTTGAAAACTATGTCTTTAATGAGTTTTTTTTTTTTGTAAAAAAATACAGGTCTGGTTTTCGAACATAGAATCATTAATTCTGTCAATTAAAATGGAAAAAATCTTGATAGGAAGAAACAATTTTTTAAAAAGGTAATTCATTTATTATATTTACTGAAAAATATATAAAATTGTGATGAAGAAAAAACAATAAACTGTATAAATAACTAAAAATTCTCTGTTTAAGCAATATTGAAATAAAACAAAATTCAATAAGCTAGAAGTATAAGTAAAAGAACAAGACATATTTTTTTTTTTTGGGATTCCATAAAACTCCATTACATATTTTTTTATTTTGTAATGAAATAGTCAATACATTGTTGCCAAGCACTTGTAAGCAAGTATTAAGTAAAAAATATAAAATAAAGCTTATTTTGTATTTAAATTGATATCATTTCTTGTTTATTAGTAATATGGGTTTTTACAAGACTAAAATCTAATGTGAAATAAGCCAAAAAGTATATATAGAGTAAACCCTTGCCAAATACAAGGGTTTTATCACTAATACAATTACAGGGGTGGAAAATCAAAAAATGATTTTCGTAGTGGGGCAAATCACATTTTTGTAATAGTGGTTTCGTAGTAGTGTATTTTTACATTAACAATTCTTCAGACTTCAAAGCATATCTGAATTAATTTTATATTATTTAGCAATCATTAGATTGATATGAAATAAATCACATGATTTGTACAAAAAATTAAATTAAACTCAATCATTTTGTACGATGTTCGAAATTCAATACGAAACTAATTTATTGATGTATTTATAAGAAGAAAATTAGAATCAAATGTTAAAAATTAATTTTTATTTAATGCATAAATAATAAAATCAGTTTTTATTTAATGTATACATTTCAGCAATGAATGGATGTATTTATTAATACTTTTCAAATTTTATAAAGGCTAGGAATTTTCTTTATCCTTTGTGCAACTTTGAATATTTTAGAAACCTTATCAATGAATATTTTTAATGAATTTCATATAAAAATATGATTATTAAATTATTTAATACGAAAAATATATTAAATTTTTCACTGAATTTTTTTTTACATTAAATATGTTATTAAATTTAATAAAAATTATTTTAAATAAATGGTAGTAAGAAATAAAAGATTTATTTAAAAGTATCAAATGATATACGAGTTTTGATTAAGTAAGAAAAAAAAATTCTTATATGTTTATTATACGTTATTTCTATTTGTATAAGCGAAAGTATTTCTTTTTTTTTTTTTTTTAAAATGAAATAAAATTATATATATATATATACAATTTTTTAAGAAAAAAAATGTAGCACAAAAAAACTCCAATATGTCATGCTAAGAAGAAAGAACAATAATTATGTATAGGTAAATAATGGATAAATGTCATATATATGTTTTTAAATATTATATTAAAAATCTTAATTTTGAGAATTTTATTATTTCTAGATGTAACATAGTGGTAGATTTTCTAACTACAAAAATTTCCCGAATTTCGTAAACACATTTGTGGAAAACAAATGTGTTACAAAACAAAAATTAATTATTTTAAAATTTCGATATTTAACATAATAAATAAAAAAAAATAAAACATTAGTTGCAGAGAAAAATTCAAAAAATTTTAGAAAATAAAAAATCATTATGCATGGTGATGAATAGTTTACAAATATAAAATATTAATAATATTTGAAATTTATTTAAATTTAATACATTTATTTGAAATAGTTATTGTGGAACAAGATATAGACTTCCATCATTTAAAAAAAATGTTTGCCCTATCACAAATACTGATGCAACCAGTAAACTCTATTGCATGCAGAAAACTCATAAAAGCAGAACTCTTACACTATTGATAAAATCTTTCCCCTCTAATAATGATCTTCTTATTCATTTTATGCTGTTTTACCTGGTTAGTAAATCAAAATAACAGAAATTTTTAATTTTTGGCACAGAAATGCGAAATTTGCCATTTTTGTAGCAGAATGTAGTAAGGGATGAATTTTTGTCGCAGTTACATGCAAATTTTCCACTTCTGCAAGCACAGGACTGTTTTCCAACGACTCTCATAAAGTTTTGTTTTTTCTTCATTTCGGTCAATCTTCATTGAAAATTCAGACAGTTTCAGTGCCTTTTTCAATTTTTTTTAAAATTAAGGCACTTTATCTCATTCACTTTTGTTGCTTTCACTGTCGGTTGGTGTAATAAGATTCATTCATTCATCATTGATCGAACATCATTCTAAGTAATTCAATGACTACTGAAAAATCTTCACCGCCAATTATATTTGTAAAAATTTTTTAACTCTATTTTCAATAAATTGAAATTCACCAAAAAGATTGATAACATAGGGGTAGAGCTATAGCAACACAGCTGGCACTTTGCACTGTATAAAGAAAATTCTAATGTTTGACAAATTAAATTGAAATAAGATAATGCATATGTACAAAATTGCGCCCTGCAAGGGGTTACTGTATATATGTAAATTTCGGAAAATGACTATGATACTGTTATATTCTCTTTAAGAAGGCTGACCTCAAATTTAACTTAGCAATATTAGATTTCAAAATGATAAGAAAAAAGAAGCCTTAGTGAATGCAAACCTTTTAAATTGGAAATAAAATAAATAGTATAACAAGACAAGTACTTACAATTTATGGTAGGTAATTAATTATGTATATAATAAATTAACAGAATTTGAATTTTTCACTTATTATGATAATTACAAAAATACTTAATTGTAGCTAATAATTTATTTTTCTTTCTAATGCTTACAAATTAGTTTCTATAATGTTACTACCAAAAGTTAAAATTCAGGAAATGAAGGATAACAAGACCTGTAACCCAAATTTTAATATGAATGAGTATGTACAAAGTAATTAAATTTTTGTTATAATTTGTAAATAAATCTTTCACAGATTTACTTTATAGTTAGAAGAGCACTCAAGAATATATAAACTAAAAAGAAATATCAAATGAGTAGGAGAAAGAAAAAAAGTTTAAATAGCTTGAAACAAAATTTTGAAACTTTTTTTTCATCCATTATGAGCCATGGATTATAAATAAACAAAAAATAACTAAAAAATACCAAGAAAAACTGAGGTGCTTCAGCTCCACTAAGGTATAAGAAACGTTCTAAGGCAACTTCACTATTATTTGGAATGAAGTATGGGCGAGGAAAAATTTTTCGAACTACACGAGCAGCAGCAACGCGATTTATCTTCCTGTATAAGAACAAAAAGTACTATAATATAGAAATAAATAAAAACACAAAATAACAAATAAAAAGTTCTTAATGAATTTAAAGTCATAACTAATAAAATTTTGAAACAAAATTTATATAAATATTTGTGTATTTTCTCATATTTCAATAAAGTAACTTTTACTGAACATAAAAATGGCATTTCTTTTTCTGTGTATATTAAATGAATTCAGAATTAAATATCAAAAACTAGTTTTGTATTGTATGAAGTTAGAAAATTTTCCCACTAAATTGATTAATATAACTTTAATTATAATGCATTTTGATTCTTATCTTTATAATGCAAATCCCGAGTAAATATAATATAAAGAGTAGATATATTTTACCATGTTACTTGAAATGAATTTCTCGATGCAGATCTATCCGAGAAAACATCTTTAGGAGAACAAAAGTCCTTTTCACTACATAAAAATCTGGCAGTTCCTTGATCAAGTGCCATATTATAATCCTTATAAAGATTTTTTAAATCATTGAATGATACTATATTCTGCAAACTATCCTTCAAAAAGAGGGGAAAAAGAATATTGAAATGTGTGAAGCATAATTATTCAACAGTTTTCAGTAAATATCAAAACACACCAGTGTACTTTATAATAATAATATATAGTTAAAAGGATATTTTAGGTATCATCAAAATTTTTTTCCTTAAAACTTATAAGATCAAAGAAAAGCAATTTAATTCCTTATTTTATAGATTTAATGGAGTTTCAATAATTTGTTTCTAATGGAAAATTTTTAGAATAGCAGAAAAAGAAAACATCACTTTAAAGTTAAAAAACTTAGATGGCCACAGATTCCACCATTTGTTTAACTAATAATAATAATAAAAATTAAAAAAAAGTATGACATTAAAACTATAATTGCCCATTCCTTTGTTTTGATTTTCTAAACTAAATCATTTTTGTATAAATGCTTAAAGCTTTTTACTTCAGTGCACAATTAACTTTTGTTTTTGTTTCACAAAATAAATTATTATATACAACTTTATCATTCACATTATCACTCTCATTTTCTTAATAAAATACATAAAAAAGTTCAGATTTGTATGACTATCATCTAAAAAAGAATTACACATATATATAAAAAAAAAGTTTTTAAAATTTAAACATTTCTAAAATTTAAAAAATAAATAACTATATTATTTATATGAAAAAAACTAATAATTAATCTATATGAACATTTGTTTATAATTTAAAATATTGTATAAGTTTAATAACAGCTTAATCTAAAATTTATATATATCATTTACATTGTGTGTTTACAAACCTCACAAAGTAGCTCATAAAAGTTTTAAGACACTTTTCTAATCATAAGACTGTAAAAATAATAATGAATACTTTTATAATCATACTTTAATAAAACTATTCTTTTTTTTTTGTTTATAAAGTTTGTATCAGTCATAAAACAATACAAGATTATAAATTTAACATTACTTTGAATAAAATAATATAATACAATTTTTAATTTAACAGGAATTAAGGATTTCTACACTACAATACAAAGGGTATAGTTTCAAGCTACATTATTACATAACATATACACTAACATTATAATACATAACATTATTTAAACTGAATAAATAAGCAGGCTAAGAACTGAGTTATGAATTAATTCATTTTATAGTTGAAGTTCAATATCTATAATTCAATATAGCCATAATTAAAAAAAATCTTTCTTTATAGGAGTTAGTAGATTTTTTTAATGCTTTCCCTCCACAGCTGGTTTTTACCAAGTATATGGGCATACAACAATGAAGAAATTACATATTAATTTAGTTATGCTAAATAAAATTATTATGAATAGTAGTTCTTTTTGCTTATCATAAAGTGGCACACTCTAAAACTGCTTTATGATAACACCATAGTCAGGTATTACATTACAAATGCACATGTTAATTGTATTACACAAATAGCAGTTGAAGCAGTGTTTTTTATGTTCAATAATATTAAAAATTCACCAGTCATTTTCACTGCCAGCAGACTTTGAGGAGAATGTCAAATGACAGATATGCCATTAGACAATTGAGTTAAAAAGCTGTTACACAACATTTATATAAATCTATATTATTAAAATTGAAAGTAATTGAATAAATTAAAAAAAAAGTACTGAAAAAGGTATTAATCTTAAAAGGTAAAGGCTTTAAACAGAAGACAATTTTTAAAGAAGAAAGAGTTAAACAAATAATACTATAGAGGACACAATTGAAAGATGACCAAAATGATCAATTTTAATGTAATTAGCATTTCTTCTATCCATTCTATTTCTGTCCTATTCTGATGATGGGACAGTAGGAATTTAAATAAAAATGCAACCATCCATGGTAAAAATTCAATGATTACCATGACGAATTATATTTTCTCTTGGCAATCAATTTGTTGAAGTCAAAATTGAAGCTTTGGGAGTCTACAGTATTTCATAAAATTTAATCTATAAAGAGAAAGTTATAAAAGATACATTTGACTTACTCTCACAATAAATGGCTGTTCATTAAGCACATAATTGCTACTATAATTAGGAAAGCCAGTAAGATCCACCAGAGTTCGTACATCTTCGCATGGCCAACAATCTAAGGGTAATTCATAGTAGAACGGATTCCTTAATAAACATTCTTCTTCATGCCATTCTGGTAAAAAAAATTAAAACTTTAACAGCATTATTTATAAATCTAATAAAATAAAATGTTTGAACAAATCGAATTATAAAAATAGATATATATATATAAACTTACATATAAGCACATCAAAAGTGATTTTTAATTTTACCTATGAGCATCACAAGATTAATAAATTAACTTATATAAACCAATATTCCCAGAAATGTAATCATGACAAAATATTATTTTAAGAATTTTCGAAAGAAGTCTTACTAATAAAATTTGTCTTATGAATAAAGTAAATTTTTATAGCAGAAATTTAATTTTCATTTAACATTATGAGAGATTTCGTTTTTACTTCTTACCATAAGCAGCAAGCATTTATAAATCTGTAAAATGTTTGCAATCAAAAAACTCTTATTTAAATTCTTAGTATGAAGTAAAGATTCAACAAAGAAACAATATCAGCTTTCACTCATGCTACTAAATATATATGCATTCTACTTTACTAAAACCTTTACTTGCATCTGCATGTTGCATAACAAAAACTTGCAAGTTTTAGGAAATTATCCAAATAATAAGAAACAAAGTAAGATTTAAAAAAAAAATAAAATTAATCATAGGAATATTTTTATATTTATAGCAAACTGAATTTATATGCATCTTAGATAGTTAATTTATCTGAATAAAAGTGTTAAATAAGTATTAAAATTTCTTTATAATCATACAAAAAACAACTTAAAAGGAAACTTCAAAAAAGCGAGATAAGACTTATAAATAGTAGGTTCTAATTCTTGATTCACTTAACATCATGAAATACAGGTTTGCTGATAAATTTAGTTCTTAATTAAAAAAAAAAAAACAATTAATTACCAGATAAAGAACTCATACTTCAGTAGCAAAGGCAGTGTCCATAACCGAACTGATCGCATTGTTGGATATATAAAACTTTGGCAGTTTCTCATAACAAATTTTTGGGCAGAATTGTGGGATATAATAAATAAATACATAAATAATAAAATTAGAAAGGAAGAAGCTAAATATTTTAAAGTGTTTCCTATAATTCTTAATATTCTATTTATGAAAATAAGTACATAGTTATTACAAGTTTCCTGGGGAGTTTCATATACAGAGGTTTTAGTATCAAAAGCTTCTTTTAAGCATAATTTCATCTGCTCTTCATTTTTAATAGACAATCGACTTAGCAGAAATGTCAAAGTTTCTATATCATCAGAAAATATGTTGTTGTTTTTCTCTGAGTAAACACCCATTATTAAAAATATGAAAAAAAAATCTGATTATATGCCAGCTTTAGTTACATTACTCAAAGATATTAATGCTTTCTGTAAGCAAATCACACATGGAGTTGGAAAAAAAACTTCAGACATTTTAAAATTGCGTCTTTTGGCTTATAACAAATGCGCAAGAAATAAAT
The DNA here is from genome assembly GCA_021605095.1 of Caerostris extrusa. Classification (NCBI taxonomy): domain Eukaryota; kingdom Metazoa; phylum Arthropoda; class Arachnida; order Araneae; family Araneidae; genus Caerostris; species Caerostris extrusa. The sequence goes on along the minus strand of BPLR01003627.1, from coordinate 5,323 downwards.
ACCGGAAATATCATAATAAAAACAAAATCAAATTAAGTGAATTCTTTGTAGACTTCTCTACAGAAACGGTTACGGTTATAAAAGACTTAAGACATAAACTTTTAAATTGGTTGATTGATTGACATTTGAACATTTTTGTAATTTTACTTAGTGAATTTTCTACACTTGATAAAGTTGATAGTCAATATATTTTAAGAGATTTTTTCATTGGTTTTAATATACAAATAATTTTCAGAGCCTCTTTAAGTGATTCCAGGTTATTTAGCGAGGTTACTTATTAAATACAAGACAAATTTTTAATAGCCGGAAAAAATACTCTCGAAGACAAGACAAAATCTTAATATAACAAAAATTTATCTGATAACGAAATTTCATATGCATAATTTTAGTAAATGTTACTTTAATACTTTCATATGATACTACGTAGTTTCCTGTTGGGATTATCTGTCTTTGCGAAAATTCAATTCGAAAAGAGGAGAGGTACCAGCGAAACTAGCATAACAACCAACCGTATTCAGTTCCACTCGATTGGTTGCCCCCCCCTCCCCGAAAAAAAAAAAACCTATTTCATTTGCCAGATGGTAAGTGACAGAAGATCAATTTTGGCAGAAACAAATTTAAATACTTCAGCAACAAAACACCCATCACTAATGGCTCCATTCCCAAAACTTTTCCACGTATTACCGAAAGTTCGGAAAATAGAGAATATGCTTGACGAATTGGAACTCTTCATAGATGATTTGTCATTGTCCGCTTTTAATACGCAATAATACTGATAAACGAACACTCCTAGAAATCATTTTCTAGAACATCTCTCTTCAATCTTCATAGTAATTTTTAAATTTTTGATTTTTTTTTTTTTTTTTTTTTTTCTAATTTTTTTTAAACTTAGCATTAATTTTTCTCGTAAATTTTCTGGGCATACCAAAATTTTGTCTCAACTTTCAAAACTTTTTGGGGATGAGGTCCTTCCTCGATCAACGGACTCCATTAAAAAATCCAGCTTTATTTTAATAGACCTAAAAATGCAATTGATGAAATTTTTAATGTCGATGAACGAATAGTTGGAATTCCAGAGCATCATAACTAAGTATCCAAATAGTGTGTGAATTATTAATTCGAGTTCTAATGTGTCTGATCATCCCAGTTTATCACCAATATAACTCGAGAAGGAGAGTATTTGTTAAAAAATCCCGGCGAGGGATCCCTGCCATTTCAATAAATCAGTGTTAAGCAGGGTAATAGCTTGTATAAGATCATAGGTTTATCAACACTTTATTAATTGTTTTTACTAAAAGTAACTGTATTTTTTCCTGAATAAAACATTAAATTACTTAAATTTTTTTTTATTATTTCTTCATTTATACACATTCATCATATCCACCAATTCATTTGGAGAACTCTTTCTTCGTGTGCCATTTTTATTTTTCTTTTCTAGAGTGCATTTTAACAACTTTCTGGTTGTGTAAGATAATTTGTTGGTTTTTATAGTCGTATATTAAGTTTTTGTTAAATATATTATAAATAAAATAATAATAAAAGCATTTGTAATGAAAGCATTTTCGAGAAAAATAACTAATAAAGATTAAATTAACTCTCCATTAAAATAAATAAAAATACACATTTAAGATAAAAAAAAAAAATGATAAAATATTTAATGTAAATAAAAGCCCCTTAAATTTATAAATAATATAATAAATATTTTGAATTTTCCGTACAGAATTTCAAATATTGGTTAAACGTTTATGATTTCGAAAGTAATTTATTTTCAAATAAAATACATAGAAAGTTTCTATTTATTTATCAATAAATAAATTAATAAATAAATAGAAACTTTTTGCTACCAAATATGCAAACAGAATTTCCGTATAAGAACAATTTTTATTAAATGGTGCAAAAAGTTAAAAAAAATATATATGTTATAAAGTTTTCGCATTCCAAATTACTCTTTCTGCAAATCAAATTCACTTTTTCTTACATAAAAATTATTGTTGCATTTCAGAACAATATTTAGGTATTACAAATTTCCGTTTTCCTAAGTATGTCTGTATATCTATATACAGGGTGTACATAAACTGGCGGTTTTCGAAAAAGGAATCACAGGAAAACCATTAAACTGAGAAAAAAATTAGCCCATTACTAAATAATATAATATAATTATAATATATTTAACATAATTAACTTAATTCATGCATTGAAAAATAAAACTGAGCATCGAATAGACTGAAGCAGACGGACTTGACTTAGTAGACACCCATCCTACCTCTGACATATTAATTACATCAAGGATAAATTAAATAGTATACTTCCCAAATTCTGCTCCATTACTAGAAGAAATTCAAAGTTCTTCTAAATCATATGCCCTACTGTTCTTAACTGTATCCCTTCTTGTGTTACTGTCAATGCCTCTAGTTTTGTCGTTCTTTACTGTATTGGGCTGCTCGTCGACTAATGACCGAGAGGTCGGAGACGGGCATAAGATAAAAATATATATTTATATATATATACACACATATTTGTTTTTAAGTTCTTTCAAGAAAAAGGTTTGGAGAAAATGCCTTAAGAATTATCCCAGAATACTTTTCTATGAAAACTGGCTCAATAAAATTTAAAATGTTTTTTTTTTTTTTCCAGTAGATTTAAACTACAATATGCATTTGTAATTATTTTGAAAAATTACCAAATAAATAACTAACTAATAAATATTTATTTTGTTCGTAAATTAAGCATTAAATTTGTTCGTAAATTTACTGGCTTTCAAAACACACATTCGAAAATACATTTTTGCTATTCATTGAGAAGAATTCTGCATTTTTGTAATTTTCATTTTATATTTTTATTATATTAATTTATATGCTTATTTTGTCTTTTAAAATCTAAAATATGATGAATATCTATACAAAAACAGCTTATTTTTAAAAATTACTTTCTAAGTAATATGAAATGCTCAATTCCTTATGTTAATCATCTCACGTTACTCTGTTTTTAAATGAGTGTGCTGAAAAGTATCTTTTAAAACATACTTGATTAAAATTTTTTACATGCTCAAAACTAAATTTTTTTTCTCATTTTCAGAACACAATTGACTTAATTTGTGTTAATAATTTCATAAATAATAAATAATAATTTTAAGTTGACAAAATTTTAAATTAATGATAATTTAATGACAACAAATCTGAAATTATCAACAATAGCTTGTCAACAAAAAGTAATGCGAAACTTTATATCCTACAAGATAATAAGGTTAATGGGAAACAAACTATGCAAGTGAATAGACATTGAACGGCTATTTTAATTTCTACAACTTAAGCCCCGGCGGTGCTTGTAGTGGTTTGGAATCCACTTTAAATAGTAGATCATTGTTTAATAAGACTGTAGAGCGTTAGGCATAGGGGCTGACAATCCTACACCTTAAAAAAGAAAACATTTTCTGTCTCGAAATTTGCTAGTAGGTAGACGGCTTTTGGCCGACCATGGGGCTGTTGCACCAATGATGCTGATGAAGATGAACGAAATTATTATTAATTAATATTTTTTAGAATTAAAGAACTACAGTACTTTCTAATGTTTTTTATATTTCCTTGCTGTCAAATTTTGTTTGACTTATAAGTCAATCAAATGATGAACACATAATTTACATAAATATGAACATACATATATATAATTATGTAGTAGATGTTAAAGCAGCGAAACAAAAGCAGAGAATTTCCAGTTTTCTTAGTTCAAATAAAATTGGAAGAATGAATTTCAATAATATTTATTCTCTAAAATACCATGGATGTTCACTAAAATTATAATTTGAAGATTTTAAAGGCTTTGTAAGTTGTTGAAAAATTTATTTAAATGTTGATAAATGATTTATCAGATAAAAAAAAAAAACCATTTTAGTAAAGAACATCACATTTATTTCAGAAAGAAATTATATACACTATAAGTATTTCTTGATTTAAACATATCAAAGTTTAAGATAAATTTGTAAAATTAAATCCACAATTTTGTTTACAAAAAATTATAACATATACAAGCACCAATTGTGCTTAGCAGTTTGATTAACCAATTAGTGACAAAACAAAATTACTGGCATCTGTAAAAACATTTACAGTCACATTCATTACTTATCAAGATCATACAATTGTGCTGCCAGTATTCATAATTGGCAAGTCATTAGTAAGTAATATGTACATTTTTAAAAAATCTAACAAATCATCGGTCGAATGTCCAAATAAACCTCTAATTTTAAGAACGTCCAATATCTATAATACATTACAAACATTTTATAAAATTTATATACATTCATGAAAAATAAGAGATACATTTAAAGATATTTTGTTTCCTTTTTGTTGTTGAAATTCAGTGCACAGTTTCTTATTTATTTATTTTTTTCTTTGCTTAAAGCATAGAGATATTGAACACAAAAGTATGATAGATACAGAAATAAAAAGGAGAGAATGAAAATATTTGCAATTTTCACAGCAATTTTAGCTTTTTAAATTAAATATATGATATAATGACAGAATTATGATAGATAATGAAATAAAAATTGAGAATGAAAAAATATTTGCAATTTTCACAGCAATTTTAGCTTTTAAATTAAATATATGATATAATGACAGAATTATGATAGATAATGAAATAAAAAATTGAGAATGAAAATATTTTGCACTTTTTCACAGCCATTTTAGCTTTAAATTAAATATACAGAACATACTATTACAAGAATTTCTAGAAAATATCAAATTCATTATCATTTATGCACTAAATAATTTTTTTCCTGCCTTTTTGAGTTAATAATTTCCAGGTGCAGAAAGATGGAAATGAGATGATATCATATAAAATGCAGACTGATGAGTACAAAAATCCCATTTGAGGAATAATACTTATTCAAATTGGAAGTTTCAGAAAGTAATTTTACTATGATAATCGATTTTTGAGAAATTCAATTTAGTTCTTTTTAAAAAGTACAAACATTTTACTTGACTTTTAAATGACATATTACTATTAACAACCTTCAAATAAAATGATTTAAAATAAACATTTCAAAATGTTGTATGTGAAATTTTCATGAAAAATATAATAAGTATGGATGTAATCATAAACAGTTGTTTATCGCTAATATTGAAAGTTATTTATTTGTTGGAAAATTTCATCGAAATTTTCTAAACACTTCACGAACATTTTTTTAATGATATTTAATAACTATGTTTTAAATGGAAAAATTAACATCAATTCAATTATATAAAACGTTAAAACACGTACAATAGTTTTTATAAATATATATGTACTGTAACTATGCATGGGGATAAAAATACAGAGCAATACGTAA
>BPLR01003625.1:0-88407 GCA_021605095.1 Caerostris extrusa | reverse complement strand
ATGAGAATTCTCTCGTCTTTCAAAGTGTTAAAATATAACTGGAAACATTTATTGTTTTCTTGAATCAAACCTTCTCTTGAATAATATTGTTAAACATTATTTACAATATGGAGTAAGTGAAATATTTAATTCAAATGATAAAAAACGTATCCTTACTTCTTCCAAATATGAATTAGAAGCATTTATTTATGAATAACAACTTTCTTTCACAGCTTGTCAGAAGCTTGGCCCAGATATACAGCAAACCAAAACCTATCTGGCCCCTATTCATTAATTGGTCCCAAAAAATATTTTTTTGCATGTTGTATCAAAAGATCTTTGTATATGAAATTTTTATGAATGTTTTTCGTTTTTTATATTAGTAAATACTAAGTAATAAAGGAGATGTGTACAATTAAGCGAATCGCAGGGAAACCTGCCAGGCATGGTAAACTACATGATTTGACGTCATTTCAGTTCTTTTAGACCTGGATTCCGCCCGACTCGTGCGCCACTGGTGAGCATTAGGGCTGAGGTTCCATCCGCTGTGCGGCAATGTTGTAGACACTGTTTCAAAAATAAGCCTCGACGGCATTTGTAATGTTTCAGCATATTGGCTCTTTAGTCAGGACTACCTGATGGGAGTTTTCGGGTCTCTCCATACGATAAGTAAATGCAAGGGATAGTTCCCCCTAAAAATCCTCCCGGAAGGCACTGCCCTCTTCTTCGGCATCGGAGCAAAGTCAGACTTCTACCTACGGGTGCTCCATCACAACGGAAGCTGCCCGCACCTTCCATCCATGAATAGATTACTCATGGTAAGTTTTCGCACTATAAGACACTGGGGATTACACGCAACAGATACATTTTTATAGATAAAACTTTAACATAAAAAAAAATATATTATTTATATATTAGAACAAAATTGTGACGAGATATTTATTTAAAAATTTGAATTTAGCTATTATTTTATAGAAGTTAATTTTTGTAGTTTATAAATTATTGAAAAGTATTTTTAAGTAATAAGTAAGTAAAAAGGTTATTCAAAATACTATGAAAAGCTCATGAAAATATGATAAACAAACTTAAAAAAACGTATACATTTTTTTTTTAATGAATATTTATTAACTCTTAGATTTGTATTGCAAAAATTCTCGTTTAACAGCTTTAAAAAATTATTTTGGCTGATATTTTCTTCAAACACAGAATGGCGGCCTGATGGCCAATTGGCTAGCGCTCTGACCTTTGGTACCACATGCTCCAGGTTCAAATCCTGGCAGTGGAATGGCTGTTTGTGAGTGGTTCGGAATCCACTTTAAACTGTATGTCCCGGTCTGTTTAGCCCTCGTGTGCATAAGACGACCGTAGAGAGACAAACCAAACCAAACCTTAAAATTTACCACATTTTCAACTTGGTTCCTTAGCTTCAAATTTAGAACACAGAAATTAGTGTTCAGACTCTTCCACGTTAGTTTTACGAACTTTTATGCAGTTTGCGGAATAGAGGTCTGTTGTTGTGACGAATCCATGAGTAATTTACTCATGGATGAAGAAAAAAAGGAGGTGGCAGCTTCTGTTGTGATGGAGCACCCGTAGGTAGAAGTCTGACTTGACTCCGTGCACCTGAAGAAAGAGGACAGTGTCTTCTGGGAGAAGCTTTAGGGGGAACTACTCTGTATTTGCGTATCGTACGAGAGAAAACCCGGAAGAAAGCTCCACAGGCAGTCCGAATCACGAGGAAAGATGCTGAACATCCCAAACGCCATCGTGTCACCTCGTTTTTGAAGCAACATCTACAACAAAGCCTCCAGCGGATGGAACCTCAGCGGCACATGTTGCCACTGAGCCAAGAAAGGAAAGGCGGGGCAGCTTCTGATATGAGAGGGCACCTGTAGGTAGAAATCTGACTTGGTTCTGTGACGCTGACGAAAGAGGGCGATGCCTTCCGGGAGGACTTTGAGGGGAACAATTTCTTATGTGCGTGTCGTATGGGAGAAAATCTGAAAACGCCCACCAGGTAATGCGACTAACAAGACAAGATGCTGAACATCACAAACGCCATCGAGGCTCCTCGTTTTTTTTTTTAACAGTGTGCGCAACAAAGTTGCCAGCAGATGGAACCACCGCCCTTGGTCAATGCTCACCAGCGGCTCGCGTTGTCACTGAGACACCAGTCGAGCTCGATTGAATTTAAAATTGGTGACTGAAAAGGTGTTTTCAGAAACTTAGACAATCACAAAGATATAAGAAGCGAACGTTGACAGTAGTGTGTTTTTAAGCTCTCTTTGAAACAAGACCTGCTTTGATTTTTTGTTCCTAATCTGAAATTCATTTTGTAATTTATTGCACAGTTCACGATTTTTTCAATTCCTTCTATTAGCTCACACTCTCCCTATATATATCTTGTTCAAATTTTCAATCGTTAATAAAAATACTTTTTGTATTCATTCACTGAAGTTCAAATACATTTTTTTAACTTGTAGTGGATGACACTGGATATTAATACAGTTTTTCAAATATTAATTCAGTAATTAAATTTAATTAATTAATTATATTTTTTTAGATTTAAGTTGCGTATATCTATCAATAGATGGCGCCACATAAACTTAAAAAATGAATGAAAATTATTTATAAAGGACTTTCTGCAATATAGTGAAAAAAAGTAGGAATTGACTTACATTTTTTTTTTTTATATATTACTTGTTTTTGTGTTATATTTGCAGGGAGACGTGAATATTTTTTTTTCTCCTACATTATCATCTTCTGAATTTTTTCAGATAAGATTCCAGGTGTGATTAAGAAACTTCTAAAATAGCATGAAACATATATTACAAAATTTTAAGTCTGAGCGAAAAAAATCACATGAAAAAAAAAACAACAACTGGAGTTAACTGTATTTTTTTTAATCTATGGCATATGTCCATATATGCATCTGTTCTCTAAAAAGAATGTTTAAGATAATATAAAAGATATAATTATCTTTATTGTTTTTATGATAAAAAACAGAGCATTTAAGAAGTTATTTTGATAACAACAAAAATACATTGGTATTCTCCTCTCAAATATATAATCAGCAGTGATATGAATTTGTATGAAATACTGATTTTTGAATTTCTCTATTTATTTGTAATGTGTTGCAATTTTATTTGCATGTTTATACTGAAAAAATAATTAATCATCCCATAAAATTACAAACTTTTTTTTTTATATATTTAAAGAAACAAATGAAATAGTGGATAAATAGAAACATAATAGAGAGTTTTTGCATACCGTACGTTAGTTACCGTAGGACGTCCGTTAAGCTTTTCTCAGCGCGCATGCTCAGTTTCCTATGAGCATGCGCGCTGAGAAAAGCTAACGGACGTTCTACGGTAACTAACGTACGGTATGCAAAAAAATCCCTAATATTGTCGTTGATCTAACTCAATTCAGTTTTGAGATAAGTATGCTAAAATTATTTTTAAGCAGAAAATTGATTTTTTAATCGATATTCGTCTGGATATGTTTTTTAAGAATACATAATTTACAATGCCTCATTGTGATTTTACGCAGGACTTTATAATTTTTAATATTTCACTTTTGAAGTCTGTTATCATCATCATTGGTGCAATAGCCCCATTATGGGCCAAGCCCGTTTGCCTAATGGCAGATTTTGAGACGAGAGATGTTTTTCTTTTTACGGGGAGGGTCGTCAGTCCAAAGCTCAAAAAAGCCACATTAGACAGGGACCTATGGTTTTAAAGTAGATTACGAATCACTACAAACATCCATGACACCACCGGGACTCGAACCCGAAATCGTTGGCACCAGGGACAGAGCTTTAAAGTCTATAATTGAACAAAATCGAATATCAGGCACAAAAGTATGATTGTCTTTCTTCGAAAATACACGAAATATTTGAATTGTTTCTAACTTTCTTTCTTTTTCTGAAAATGATATCTAAATTAATGGGCATTTTTTAAAAATATTTAATCTATTTTATTTTTTTTTTGTAATGATTTAGTTAAAGTTTGGTTTTGATATTTCATTTGAAAACATACAGGATAATAATAGTTTTCTTTTGTGAAGATGAACGGAAATTGTTACTAAGATATTCCTACTTGCTTACCATTTAACTTAAAAGTAATTATATTAAGCGGAAAATTGCCATAAACGCCTTCGAAACGGGACCAGTCTACTTTTGCAAAGGAAATAAAATCAAGTAACAAAATACCTTCTTGTAAAATAGCTTCATTCCTTGGAAAAGTCAAGTGGATCAACACGTTTCATGGAAATCATATTTTCAACTTATCAAACAAAAATTCAGAAGCAACACGTGAAAGTTCTACAGTCTTATTTTTGAGTTGGTTTGTCGCTCTACGGTCATATTTTTGCACCCTTTGGGATAGTGGAGACTGGGACCTGGGACTAGTGGATTCCGAACCACTAACAAACATCCATACCACTGTCATATTTTTGCACACTTTGGGCTAATTAGACGGGACCTACAGTTTAACTTGGTTCCGAACCACTAACAAAACATCCATACCACTGTCATATTTTTGCACACTTTTGGGCTAATTAGGCGGGACCTACAGTTTAACTTGGATTCCGAACTACTAACAAACATCCATACCACTGTCATATTTTTGCACACTTTGGGCTAATTAGACGGGACCTACAGTTTAACTTGGATTCGAACCACTAACAAACATCCATACCACTGTCATATATTTTGCACACTTTGGGCTAATTAGACGGGACCTACAGTTTAACTTGGATTCGAACTACTAACAAACATCCATACCACTGTCATATTTTTGCACACTTTGGGCTAATTAGACGGGACTTACAGTTAACTTGGATTCCGAACTCCTAACAAACATCCATACCACTGTCATATTTTTGCACACTTTGGGTTAATTAGACGGGACCTACAGTTTATCTTGGATTCCGAACCACTAACAAACATCCATACCACTGTCATATTTTTGCACACTTTGGGCTAATGGGCGGGACCTACAGTTTAACTTGGATTCCGAACTCCTAACAAACATCCATACCACTGTCATATTTTTGCACACTTTGGGTTAATTAGACGGGACCTACAGTTTAACTTGGATTCGAACCACTAACAAACATCCATACCACTGTCATATTTTTTGCACACTTTGGGCTAATTAGGCGGACCTACAGTTTAACTTGGATTCCGAACCACTAACAAACATCCATACCACTGTCATATTTTTGCACACTTTGGGCTAATTAGGACGGACCTACAGTTTAACTTGGTTCCGAACTACTAACAAACATCCATACCACTGTCATATTTTTGCACACTTTGGGTTAATTAGACGGGACCTACAGTTTAACTTGGATTCCGAACTCCTAACAAACATCCATACCACTGTCATATTTTTGCACACTTTGGGCTAATTAGGGCGGGACCTACAGTTTAACTTGGATTCCGAACTCCTAACAAACATCCATACCACTGTCATATTTTTGCACACTTTGGGTTAATTAGACGGGACCTACAGTTTAACTTGGATTCCGAACTACTAACAAACATCCATACCACTGTCATATTTTTGCACACTTTGGGTTAATTAGACGGGACCTACAGTTTAACTTGGATTCCGAACTCCTAACAAACATCCATACCACTGTCATATTTTTGCACACTTTTTGGGCTAATTAGACGGACCTACAGTTTAACTTGGATTCCGAACTCCTAACAAACATCCATACCACTGTCATATTTTTGCACACTTTGGGTTAATTAGACTGGATCTACAGTTTAATGTGGATTCTTTACAAACATCCATGCCACCTGCCAAGATTAGAACCTGAGACCAGTGAGTACCAACGGCCAGAACGCTAACCAATTGGCCGACAGGTCACTGCCCTGTTATTAACAGACACTCAGAGATAAGCAGAACGAATAAACTTTATGCATTCACAGACTTATACTCATGTATGTATGCATCTAATTCCTACATAAAATCTCTAGAAGCCCAACAAAATTTAATTATTCTACAAATTTTGAATGCAAGGGTGATTCATGAGCAATCAAGATATTCAGGATGACATCAATGATAACAAGCAACACTAAATTAGTTTTTGAAAAACTTACTACTAAATTCTTCAACAATCTCTTTTCAAGAAAGCTCTACAATTAAAAAAATTGAAGTTTATGATTCTAATAATAAAATTAAAAGACCGAGAAGAATTTTATTGTAACTTTTACATTGCTTCTTCTTCTTCTTCTTTATTGGCATAGCAGCCCCATGGTGCGCCAAGGTCAACTGCCTACTGGTAGATTATTTTTTACAATACATTGTTAATCTTCTGGTCTTTACTAGTTTATTCTATAATTTTATACTGCTTTTATTGTGTTCTTACAGGTTTAGTTTGTCGCTCTATGGTCATTTTTTGCAAACTTTAAACCCATTAGACCGGAAGCTACAGTTTAATGTGGGATTCCGAACCACTCACAAACATTCATGCCACAGTCAGGATTCAAACCTGTAGGCTGTGGTACCAAATCTCACAGCACTAGCCATTTGGCCATCAGGGTCCCCTGTTCCCTTTCAGAGAATGCCAGAATGGGGCCAGAATGCTCAAATAAAATAAAAAATAAGGCTTCCTTAAGGTATATTATATCAATTTTATGACTATTTCTAACGCATAAAAGCTTTTAGAATAAAGCATTTGATAAATTATTACAATTTTGGCGAAGATAGATAAGGTATCATAAATTCTATCATTCTATCTGTTCATCAACCTGCTATAACGTTTATACCTTCTGAATTTTTAAAGCTAGTAATATATTTTGAAGCCATTTTTTAGAGAATTACTTCCATCTTTTGCGCCCTTACTGAGAAGAAACAAAAATAAATGCAAACTTCTGGAATTAGCAAACAGATTTTAATCTTTACAGAATATATGAAAGTCAACTTCCTTCTCTTAATGCGTACATAGTTGGCGAATATTTCAATGTATTGCCACGCCCATTTTCGCCATACACCTTGTTATGCTTCTTTCAAAAGTGCCTTAATTACATTGAGAGGGAAGAAGCCTGTCATTTGAATATCAAAACCGCCAACCATAATACTTATTGAAACGTAGGTGGTACCTCTGAATACTTCTACAAGCAGTGTCTTATGGACACTTGACATGATCCATTTAAAATATGGATGCTTCACAGCATGCATGCTGCGAGGAGGAATATTTCCTTCCTCATTCCCTTAACCGAGGAAAACATCTTCATGAAAAAACGGTGCGATTTGTGTTTTGCAAAATTATGCGAAAAATAAATGTCAGTAGGAAAGAAACATCCAAACAATTTTTTTTTTTTTTGAAAATAATGAATTATTACTAAATTTTTAGAGTAAAAGCGTTAAATTGTTTTTGATGAAAACTCTTTTCAGTTCACATAACTTTTCAGTAAAATAAGAGTTTTTTTTTTTTGAGATATATACAGAAAAATCAAGAATTATTTTCAATAATAATACCAACTTTTACCTTTTGTTTTCCTTTATAAAAAGGGAAAGTTGATTCTCAAATTAAATAAATACAGTCATATTAACATGAAAAAGTAAACTCTTTTCTATACATGGATTTTCTCCTTCAGATAATATTTTTTCTGTATCGTGTGCAATCAAGATATAACGTGGAAGTGTTATAATAAATCTTCTTCTTCATTTGTGCAGCAACCCCACGGTGGACCAAAGCCGTCTGCCATTTTTACTGGCAGATTTCGAGACAGGAGATGTTTTCTTCTTTACGGGGTTGGGTTGTCAGCCCTACGCTCAAAGTTCTCTTCCTAATAGACTAGGATCTACGGTTTAAGGTGGATTCCGAATCACTAAAACATCCATGGCACCGCGCTGACTCGAACCTGAAACCTGTGCGCCAGAGTGCTAGTCACTCAGCCGTCAGGCCCATTACAACGTACTTAAACAATAAATCTTATGTTTTATTACTAATTATTATATATATTATTAATAATAAAGCATCAATTGATCATCAGGCCCATTATAATATATCTAAACAATAAATAGCATGTTTTATTACTAACTTTTATGTATATTAATACTAATAATGCATCACGTAACAATATGTTGCATTTCCGTTAACTAACACCAATAAAATTGATGTTAAACTGAAATTTTACCTTAAAATATAAAATAAGTATTGGTAATAAAAATTGTGAAATTCTTTTTTATTATAAATATTTATACAACATTAAACTCTATTATTGTATATTATAATGATAATACAATTCATTGTTAATTGTTATTTAAATTAATCTGTATGTAGATTTTATTTAAAAAAAAATGATGTGTCTTTCTTGTCTGGCATTAGAAAACTGTGTCTGTCTTGTGTGTCATTTCTTCAAACTGTCTTTCTTGTTAATCATTAGAAAATTTAAATTAAATTAATCTGCACAGAATACTATATGTTTCCAAATTAGGTAACCCCATGCGATTTCTTATTTATAGTTTATGGGATAAATTTATATGATTTATATTATTAAATTATTTATAGTATTCAATTTACTACAAGATATCATTAATGAATACCGATATAAATTAAATTTAACACAGCAGTTGAGAGATTATGAAAAGCCATGATTTGAATTCTGGACTAATTCTTCTAAAGTGAGTTAAAATAGTGTTATAAAAAACGAGATTTGCTGAAGACATTTACTGAATTTTTAACTCAGAAAGCAAATGAGTAATGATGATATTGAAATAACTTTTACCATGACTGATATACCAAAAAGAAAAGCCATGAAGCAAAAAAAAAAGTATCCCACAGAGATGAATTATGGCATTTTGATTCAGATTTTTTTTTTGCCTTTTCACCTTCCGGGTTAAATTACTGTGTCAAGGGTTATCAGCAGACTCATTTTCGCTTAAGGTCAAAAGTGATGTAAGGTAGCCACTGTCAGAATTTCAATCAGAAAGCTCTGCCTTCAGCTTACCACACAGAGCATTGTACTTTCGAAGGTGTGGCACTATGGCACTTTTGAGTGGTCCTAATTTGAAGGTCAGAGGCATTCTAGCGTGAACTGACTATGGGATGCAACACATAATCATTGTATTAGTAGGAACCTGCGTTGCTGGTACGCAAGATTTATGAGACTTCTTAAAAAAAAAATGTTGTGTGCAATATAAAAGTAACCTATATGCGATTCTGTAGCAGATCTTGTATGCTAATTTAATCCCTTCTTCTTAAATATTACTCGCTTAGCATAGTAAGTAATTAAGAATGAATATTTTAACTAACTTTTGAGAACCTTTGACTGAAGATTACTATATTGCAAAAATTTGTTCCATGCTTAAAATTCCATTGGTAGGATTATGCGTGCATAATAGGCCAAGCCTCTTTCTAATTTACACAACTAGTTGTTGAAACATTTTCATTAAATACATAGCTTTTATAGAATAAAAAAACCTTCCATTAATGTTCATGTTCATAAATATTACACTTTTATTCATGTACTAATTTAGTCCATCTTCAGAAACATCTTGTGGATATAATTATATGATATAGTGTCAGGATATTATACTTTAGCGTTTAAAAGAGTTATATTTAAATATTCATAACATATTTAAAAAACATTTTTACATCATATATTCAATACGCACAATAAATTATTGTTTATGTATACATAAAAGTAGACTTAAAAATTTTTTTTTTATAGAAAGAACTAAAGAAGATTAAAAAAGATAAATTAAGAAAAGAAGAACTAAGAACGATTAAAAGAAATTTTTTAGGATAAGTACCGAGAATAATTAAATCTAAGCATTATTGATGATATAATGAAATATCTAATAAGTTGGCCATGGAATAATCAAAACCCAATAAAAAATTTTTAGTATTTGTTTAATTGTAAAAAATTCAAAATTTTTTAAAAAATAATTTTTAATTTTATTTTATTTTTATTTTTTTTTTTTTTGCACAAGATAGATGTACATTGATTCTTATATAAGACAAGGCTTTTTAAAATTTAGAGCCCAGATTAAATAAATAAAAATTTTGTTATTGGCATATAATAAATTATGAGGCAATCAAATGTAATGAGAAAAATTAAATTTTGGAATGTAAAATTCATTAAAAAAAGTACTTTAACAAATTGTTTTTTTCTTTCCTTTTGTAAAAGTGCATTCCTTAAGTCAATAATATTTTTCTATGATAATAATTTAAAATAATATAATTTTTTCTCTACAGAAAAATAGTATCGCAGTTACGAGTAATTTTTTTTTTTTGGTCAGCTATCGTCATAAAAACTTCTCATCAAAAAGATAGATGGCGCCATGCAGCAAACCAATCAATTATGAAATTAATTTTTAAAAAGACAATAAAAATAAATATAAATAAATAAATACATAAATAATTCCTTTTTATTTCCTTATTTTTAATGAAATGAGAAATTCAAGGATGAAGAGAGGAAGGTGATGTTAGAAAACTACGTTTACAGTTTTAAAAAACGAACATGTATGTTTCAGGAAAAATAAATAAATAATTAAATAAAATTAAAAATAAATTAATAAATAAATATTAGAAATAGATTAATAAATGAAAATTGAAAAATAAATTAATAAAATATTATAAATAAATTAAATAAATCAAAATTAAAAATAAATACATAAATAAATAAAAAATTTAAAAATAAATAAATACATAAAAATTAAAAATAAATAAATAAAAATTAAAATAAATAAATAAAAAATAAAAATAAAACAAAATAAATAAAAATTTAAAAATAAATAAATTAAAAATAATAAATACCTAAAAAATAAAATAAAAATTAAAAATAAATATAATTATAAATAAATAATAAATAAATAAATAAATAAAAAATAAATTACAATTTCGATTGTTTTGTATTTTTTATTAATGAAAATGAAAATAAAATTAATTTATTAAAAGTATAACATTTAAAAAACTGTGATATTTAATTTTAAATTTTAATAGAAAAAGAAAAGATTATTATTAAATTTCATCTAAGACAATTTCAGAAAATTCGAGAAATAAATCTTTTGTAAATTACATTTACTATGCCATAGAAAAAAAAAAAAAACCAACTTTCATTCATAATTTTTTAAATATTGTCAATAACACTTTTCATATACTGTTATAAAACAATTCCACATTTGCTCTTATTGCCATAACATTGTTCTTAAAATTATAAACAATTATTGCAATTTTAATTAAACAACAATTGCAATATAGCAAAGAAATGGACAAACGAAACAATGTTAGCCATTAAAAATGTAATATTATTATAATGTCATTTAACAGAATTTCTTGAAAGCATTATTTTTACATTCTCTCTTTAATTGAACAAAATTAATAAAAATTATATATTTGAAGAGTAAGATTCCAAAAAAATTCAGTTTTTTTTAATCGGAAAGAAGAGAGAATATCTTCTTTTTTTTTTTCTTCATTGGTTCAACAGCATCATGATGAGCCAAGGCCGTCTGCCAAATGGAGAATATAATAATATTTTAATTTTCATGTTTAGATAACAATTCATAAAAGAAAGGCAAAGACTCATTAAATTGAAATTTGCTACGTTTGAACTGAACAGAGAATTGATTTATTTTATTGCAGACTCATAAACTTTTATTAGATATTTATATTATTTTGTATCATTCATTATTATTTTACATTAATTTTTATTATTTAATAAAAACAAGTAAAATGAAAAAGTTCGTACAATTTATTTTTTTTGTAAATATTAGTAGTGATTAATTAAGAAAAAAATTACTCAAAAATTAATCGTAAGTGAGAAAAAAAAAATATTAAATGTTAAAAATAAGTAAATTTTTATAAATTATGTAGTATGCGTAAGAAGTAATGCTGCATTATAATATGTATAAATTAAAAGAATTGTTGTGGTTTAACATCACTAGACTCTTGCTCAAAAGCAACATTTAAAAATATCATCTGCAAGTAGAAATTACGTAGTGAAATTTCGAAATAGCCCTGTTTTAGATATGAGTATTCGACCTTGGCCTACAGACTCTCACTCGGAGAGGAAGTATCTTTCACGCACCCTGCGCGTACCTGAGTATTAGTTTTCGGCTTAGAAGTGGAGTCCTTCCATGAATCTATAATTATATATTTTTAAATGTGTTACATATTGTCTGTAATTATATGTGTGTGGTGTTTGTGCGCGTGTAAATAAAGCTGTGTATTCTCCAACCTGTGTCTCAACCCAACCACACCCAGTTATAATCCAGCTGCACAATCTGCTGCACAATATCTTACACTGTTAATTTATTGTGCCATCTCGGGTATACCAAGGCATACCACCAGATACCTCAGGTACACCAAGGTATACTACCAAATTATTCCTCCATATACCTCAGGTGTACCAAGGTATACCACCAAAGTATTCTACTATATACCTCAGGTCTACTAAGGTAAGTATTCCCCATATACTTTAGGTGTACCAAGGTATATCACTAAAGTATTCCACTATATACCTCAGGTGTACCAAAGTATGCCACCGTATGCCTCAGGTGTACCAATGTATACCAAAGTATTCCATCATATACCACAGGTGTACCAAGGTATACCACTAAGGTATACCAAAAGTATTCTATTATACCTCAGGTCTACTATATTCCACCATATACTTTAGGTGTACCAAGGTATATCACTAAAGTATTCCACTATATACCTCAGGTGTACCAAAGTATGCCACCGTATGCCTCAGGTGTACAAGGTATACCACCAAAGTATTCTACTATATACCTCAGGTCTACTAAGGTAAGTATTCCACCATATACTTTAGGTGTACCAAGGTATATCACTAAAGTATTCCACTATATACCTCAGGTGTACCAAAGTATGCCACCGTATGCCTCAGGTGTACCAATGTATACCAAAATATTCTATCATATACCACAGGTGTACCAAGGTATAGCACCAAAGTATATCAGCATATACCCCAGGTGTACCAAGGTATACCACCAAAGTATTCCACTATATACCTCAAGTATACCACCATATAATTCAGGTACGCCACCAAAGCTTTCGGTTCGTTCACTGATTTCGAACTTATAGCATACTGTTCTGATGAACATTTATGAATGAAAAGGCACTGAAATAAAAGTGTAAGTTTTAAACAGAATTAACTCGTTAATTTACAGACAATTATGCTGTCATTTCAAGTTTAAACATTTAACTAATAAATGGCAATTATTTTCTTCCTTTAATGATTAAATGTAATTAATATCATAGTAATTCATCATTAAATGAATAAAATGAATTCTGTTTGCCATATTTGCATTCGCAATCGTATTTGGAGCGCGTCAAATGCTTAATTAATTCCTTTTAATAAATGAAAAGAACTTTATATTCATTGGAGTTGATTATGTATTAATCAATCTCACCTGATTATTTTTGAATACATTATTTCATTAAAGTGTAAATTGTATTACATTTCATTGAATTATTTGTTTGGCATTCTAAGGATTACAAAATTTCTAAAGCACATTTTATTTAACATTAAAAAAAACAGAATGAGATCAGATTTCTTGGTGTTTCTTATCCCACTGGATAGACAGCAACATCTAGACTAAGTCCATGAACCCGTGTGGTCTCACGGAAGGAGGGATAGAGGGGGGCAGTTTTTGTTGTGATGGAGCACTCGTAAGTAGAAGTCTGACTTGGCTCCGAGTCTCTGAAAAAGGAGAACAGTGCTTTCTGCAGGCCTTTTTGGAAAAATCTACCCTGCATTCGTGTATCGTATGGGAGAAAATCCGGAAAACTCCAACCAGGTAATCCAACTAACGAAACAAAATGCTCGACAAGACCATCGAGTCTCTTCGTTTTTGAAACAGTGTCTGCAACAAAGCCGGTAGCGGATGAAATCTCCTCTCTAAAGCTCATTAGCAGCCCCTTTGTCACTGAGACCAAGTTCAAGAACCCGTGTGGTCTCATGGAAGGAAGGAAAGAGAGGGACAGCTTCTGTTGTGATGGACCACCCGTAGATAGAAGTCTGACTTGACTCCGTAAAGTTGACTTTTTACGGAGTAGGGATGTCAGCCCAACGCCCTACAGTCATATTAGATCAGGACCTACGGCTTAAAGTGGATTCCGAACCACTACAAACATCCATGGTACCGTCGGGACTCTAACCCGAAACCTGTGTCACCGAGCGCTAGTCACTCGGCCGTCAGCCCCTTAGGTCAGATTTTTTTAAAACTTAAAAGTTTTTTTGAACGTAATACGAAAATATGGCTTTTATTTAATATTAGAAAATCTTTCTTTATTCTTCTGGATATATTTTAAAAAATTATATATATCTTATAATTTTTTTTATCGAATTAGGGTTGGAACATTTTCTGTGTCTCCATTTATCAAAATCTGGAAGTTTCTTTAAAACTTTACCCATTTTACAACTGATTTAATGATAGAAGGGGAACCAGTCACAAATGAATCAACGAGTGAATAAATCCCAAATAAACGAGTCTCAAATGAATAAATCAAATCACAATGAATAAATTAGTCACAAATGAATAAATTAAAATAAAAGAGTCACAAATGAATAAACGAATAAATAAATTCCAAATGGAAGAGTCACAAATGAATAAATTATAAATAAAAGAGTCATAAATGAATAAACGAATGAATAAATCCCAAATGAACGAGTCACAAATGAATAAATTATAAATAAAAGAGTCACAAATGAATAAACGAATGAATAAATCCCAAATGAACGAGTCACAAATGTTTGAATGAATGATCACAAATGAACGAGTCACAAACGCACAAATAATGCAGAAGTATAGAGCTCATTTTTTTTTTTGACGACTTTTTTTTTTATCAATCCGTATTCTTAATATGAATAATAAAAATTCCTAGACCCCAGGCGAATTCGTTGATGTTCTTTTGGAAGACAGTTAGTTCTTAGGGGTGAAGGATTCAACAACCTTGAAGTCCTCCCCAACCACAATATTGTATCCCACACAATTAGACTGCATTAAAAGGGTTTGCGAAATATTCCCACTAGCATAAATGGTAATAGTAATTGCAAATTGTATTTGTTTAATGACAGCAAAATAAAGGTTGAATTGAAACATTGAAATCTTTTTCAGAAGGTCGTTCTCTCCCCCGTCCATTACCTTGCGAATGCATACCGATAAAAGTCTCAGATTTGTGGAACATTTAGTGCTGATGAAATACATTCAAGAAGTTAATTAGAATTTATTATTTCTTTCGGACGTAAATTGAGATGGAGTTCTGTTTATAAGTTATGAAATGTAGATGCATTTGCATAAGTGGTTTTGTATTTATTTAATGATTTTTCTGTGAGAGTTTTTTTTTCCCTCATTATGAGAAACCTTCGATTTTTTTCTTTTAGTTTAAGAATTTAGGTAAGTAATTTATGTTTATTGTAAAAAAAAAAAAAAAAAAAAAAAATTTACATTACAATATTTGAATTTAAATGTGTAATCTTTTAACCAATATTTTTATTATAGGATTGTTTTGATTTTCCGTTGTTTTAAATGTTAGAAAATCAATAATTGTATATCGCATATGTTTGATGAATTTTAAGATATTTCGATGAATTTTAAATATTCTATCTTACAAATAAATGAAATAATAAGGTTTGTAACTGTGCTTCCACCTATACACTGGCAAGAGCACCCTCTGTGGTGTTCAAGAGAAATGGTTAGTGGGCCCCGAGACTCTCACCCGAGAAGGAATACAGGGCAACCTGCTGAAAAATGAGAGAAAATATACTTAATGCCTCTCGGCGCATTAGTTGTCCTGCAGACTCTCATGCGGAGAGGAAGTATATTTTGCGTATCCTGTGCGTAACCAAGTTTCGGGTTTTCGGCTTAGGAATGGAGTTCTTCCATGAATCTATAATTATATGTCGTTAAATGTGTTACATATTGTTTGCGTCTAATTGCATGACAAAAAAAAACTATTTGTTAAATTAAATTTTACAATAGATACTATAAATTCTATAATATAAGAATAGAGTAAAAATGTATTTTTATATGGAATACTTTTCTTTTCTTAATATTATCTAATTAGTCCCTATCTCGTTTTTGTAAGAATATTTGTTAGAAATTTAAATTCTGAAGAACAATTTAATTATGTTATATTATGCATTATCTTATGCTTCCCAATATAAAAATTGTAACCGTGCTCCCTCCTATACACTGGCAAGAACAAACCCCTTTGGCGTTCAGGAGAAATAGTCAGCCTAGAGACTCTGACCTGAGAGGAAGTACAGCGCAATCTACGCTCTCGTTGAGAAACGTTTAGTTTATAGTCTTTCATCCCGAGAGAAAATATATGTAGATCATCCCCGTGCATTAGTTGGCCTACAGACTCTCACCCGGAGAGGAAGTATAGTTCGCGCATCTTGCGCCTAGCCCAGTTTCGGGTTTTCGGCTTAGAGGTGAAGGGATGTTTGCTTCAATTACATTGATACAATATGGATATAATGTATCCTGAGTAAGATTCTTATACTTATTTGTTATTGTAGAGGCAAATAACATCAAGCAAAAAGCTTGGAATTGAAATACAACACTATCTTAACGTTTATTTTTTATTTTAATTATAGAATTTTCATTTATGACGCAGGAAGATATGAAGCATGTTTAATTTGTTTTGTCTTGACAATACCTTCGAATTTTACTACAAAATAAAATTCTTTTAATGGTAAATAAAAACCATTAAAACAATCCATTTGTTTCACCAATAAATTTAATTAATGAACCAAATTTTTTTAAGAGAAAAACAGTTATATTGATAATGCACCATATTAACTGCTAATTTTTCGCATTTAATCCATTTTAAAAAATGGTTTTAAAAATTCTGAAAACCAAATTAAATAATCGTTTTTATATTATACGGAATGTATTTTTATAAAACTAAAAATCACTACAAACCACTTATAATAAATCAAATATATCATTGTATCATTGTAATTGAAACAAACATCGGCATAAAAAAGCACATACTATGACAAACAAAAAAACGTACGCACACACAAACGCATATGGTATTTTGGAGTTTAAAGAAACATCCCAAATTTTTATGTTTTTCGAGATGTTTTGTATAATTTTTTTGTTTTTTCCAATTGATGTTTTGTGATAAAACGTACTTCAGAATATTTTTCTCAAAATGAAACAGTCGGACAAATGTAAATAATATTAAAAAGAATAAGAGAGAAAAAAAAACTAGTTTTATAGTGCAGGTTGGGCAACCAAATTGCAACTGGGTTGAGATACTTCAGGCACAGGTTGGAGAGCACATAGCACACTCACAAATACCACACACATACTATTAGAAACATACAATATACATTTAAAGGTATGTGGAAGAATTCCACTTCTAAACCGAAAATCCGATACTCAGCTAAGCGCAGAATGAGGGAGTATACTTTCTCTCCGAGTGAGAGTCTGTAGGCCAATTTTATTCTTTTGTTCTATTATGTTGTTCTTTTGTAAACAGACTTAGACAATTGTCTTTGAGGCTTTAATTCAAGCGCTGCATCCAGGAGATGGGTGTAGCTTGAAGATAAGCTACGGACGCGAGTAACAACACCCGCAACGCTCTACGACCATATTAGACCGGGACCTACAGGTTTAAAGTGGATTCCGAATCACTACAAACATCCATAACACAGGCCGGACACGAACCCAAAACCTGTGGTACAGAGCGCCAGAGCGCTAGTCACTCTGCCATTCAGGCCCCCTATAGGCCAACTAATTCGCAGGATTGCGTTAAATATGTTTCCTCTCGGGATGAAAACTGTAAACTTTTCTCAACAGAAGAGCATGGTTATGCCTCTTGTTTGGAGTCCAACTAATCATTTCTCCTGAACTACACAGGGAGCGCTCTTGCCAGTGTATAGAAGAAAGCCCAATTATAATTTTTATATTGAGAAAGTATTAGATAATCATAAAGTACATAATATAAAGCATAACATATAGTAATTAAATTGTGTTTAGAAACTTAAATTTCTAACAAGTATTTTTACAGAAATGAGGGACCAATTAGATAATATTAAGAACGAAAAAGAATTTCCTCTAAAAATAAATTTTAAACAAGTTTTACTTTATTCTTATAAATATTCTAGAATTTATATTATTTATTGTGAAGTTTAGTACAACAAATAATTTTTTTTTTTCTTTATTATGATTGTATATTTTGAAATGAAAAGTTATGCTGTAATCAATTGTATGCATTATATAATTCATTGTAGTTTAATTTTGTTTTTTTCGCACTATTTTTTTAACTCCCTTTTAAGTATTTAAGCTACTTATCGTTTATAAAGATAAAAAGTAGGAAGTAAAAATTATGTTCTTGCAGTAATTTCTTAAAAGTAATAATCAGCTATTGTCACTCATGAGGATAAAATCATGAATACCTAGTAACAACAGCAAAAAAAAAAAAAAAAAAAAAAAAAAAAAAAAAACTGATTAAGAATGGTCGAATAATTATATGAATATTTATATTATGTATTAAAAATATAATAAAAAAAATTATGTTACATTAAAAAAATATCTGACATAATATAATGAAAAATTTATTATCATGTATTCATGGGGAATAAAAAAGTATCAAAGAAAATATATGTTCATATTTATATATATACTATATATATAGAATATAATAATATGTTATTATATATATATAAATATGTATCTATGTCTCAATAATACATTATCTTCTGTGAGTTATTGTTTGAATTGCAGAGCCCTGTAATTATATCTTGCATATAGGGGGGGGAAGCATGTTATGTCAAACAGTCTAAATAATATGTAGCTTTATAAAAGTTTCGTGTTTTTTTTCTAAAATAGCATGCACAATATCCGAGCTGCGATATAGTTACTTATGCATTAATCACAATCACCCGTTAAAAAATATAAAATTGTCTTTCTTCTATACTACTATATAAATCTATAGGCTCTATCTGACCTTTTGAAACTCATCAAGGTTGTATCCGATTAAGAAATTTTTATGCTGCTCAAGATATTGGCGTTTAAAATACAAGCTTCCTCTTTACATAAGGTATTTGATACAATAGGGTAAGATAATTTTTTTGAATCTATAACTAAAAATACCAATGAAGTAGGTTATCAATTGTATTTGTATCTAATTTAGTATCATTTATTAAATTCCTTCTATTAGCTTACACTTCTCCCTATATATATCTTGTTCAAATTTTCAATCTTTAATGAAATACTTGTTATTCATCCAATCAAGTTCAAATACATTTTTTAACTTGCAGTGGATGACACTTGATGTTAATACAGTTTTTCAAATATTAATTCAGTAATTAAATTCAATTACTTAAGTTTAGTTTTTTTTTAGATTTAAGTTGTATATATCTTCCAATAGATGGCGCCAGATAAACTTAAAAAAAATGAATGAAAATTATTTATAAACGACTTTCTGCAATAGAGTGAAAAAAAAAAAAAAAAAAGAAGGAATTGACTTTAAAAATTTGTTTTATATTACTTGTTTTTGTATAATATGTGTCTTTTGTTTATCTATCACGTGAAGTAGCTGTTCATCTAGATAGTTGTCACAGAATGACAAAATGCCTGAAAATCATTTAGATTTATTTATTATTAAAACTAAAGTTAATAAATAAAGTATTCCATAAAGATCGTTGGATAGAGTGGAATTGGAGTGGGTTGGATTTTAATTTTATAACTTAGATTCTATAAATGAAACTATAACCGTGCTTGTAGGATGTTTTACGTTTATTAGAATTACTTTTACGGTTATTTGAATTAATTACTATTATTAGAATTACTTTTACGGTTATTTGAATTACTTTTTTTACGTTTAAAATTTGATTATCTTTTACGGTTTGAATTTTAAATATTATTAGAATTACTTTTACGGTTATTTGAATTAATTACTATTATTAGAATTACTTTTACGGTTATTTGAATTAATTACTATTATTAGAATTACTTTTACGGTTATTTGAATTGATTACTATTATTAAATTACTTTTATTTGATCTTTGTTTAAAATTGTTACTACTAATTAAACTAGTATAAATGACATTATTTAGTTCAAAATTTTTGTGGCTTTCAGGAGAAGCTTTCTTACAAAGGTGTTTATATCATTTGAAGAAATAAACTCATTCTTAGAAAAATATCATGTAAATCTATAGAGTTTGTCTACACAGTATGTTTTTTTTTTAAATCTTTTTTGTTAAATGCCCTTTTTATGAACAATTTAAAACTGTCTTTTAAATTTTTGCCCTTTTATAGCTCATCAAGAATTATAAAAAGGGCAAACAGACAGAAGACACGAAATAATATAAAAAGAATGGGAAGTATAACATTTTTAATTTCAGGAGATCTTCATCAGATTTTACCAATAATTAATAGAGGTATAAGACCTGATTAGCTCTCTGGCATTCGCTGCTATATGTTTCGAGTTCGAGTCTCGGCGGTTTGTCGTTCTACGGTCATTTTGTGTACACTTTGGGTTAATTAGACCGGGATCAACAGTTAAACGCGGATTTCGAACTACACACAAACATCCATGCCACCACCAGGATTCGAACCTGAAGCCTGTGGTGCCAAAGACCAGTGCGCTAGCTAATTGACCATAAGGCTGCTGGAATCCCGGCGGTACCATGGATGATTGTAGTGGTTCAGAATCGCCGTAGGTCCCGGTCTAATATGACTGTACAGAGCTGGGAATAGGGTTGATAACCTTTCCCAGTAAAAAAGAAAACATCTGTCAAGAACTCAGGACGAAGACGGCACCATGGGGATGTTGCGCCAATGAAGAAGAACAACAACAAGAGCTGATAAATTAAATGTATCTGTCATACGATCTTATCTTTGGAATGATCTGCGGTTGTTCGTCAGAGATTTTTAAAATTTGTTGCTAGATGTAGAATATGAGAATATAAGTGGTGAAAATAGAGGAATATCTCTATCTAATGAATTATGTAAAGTAGTGCCTATTGTAGAAGATCGTATAAAAAGAGTTTATCTAGGTATAACTGATATTGAAAATAAATATGACTTATGGATATCAGAAGGTGCTATTTTATGTCCTAAAAGATATAGTGGCCTACTTTAATAATATTATTAAAGCCAAGTTTGAAACGATTTATAAATCAATCAATACTAAAGTTAACCAAGATGAAGTTATTAACTATATTGTTGAGCTTTTAAATTCCATAAGTGTATCAAGACTTCCATCAATTAAATTAAAAAAACTCCTGCAATTTTAGTAAGAAATTTAAATTCTGTTAAAGTTTGTAATGGTAACAGATTAAAAATAAATAAGTTGCAAATAATTGTTATGGAAGCTACTATATTAACCGGATCAAGAAAAGAAGATACTGTATTTATTGCTATATATTCCAAATTTTTCCCATTCGATTACAAACGCACTCAATATCCTGTTGGACTTTATTTTAAATGACGATAAACAAAAGTCAAGGATAAACAATAAACGTTAAAGAATAGATAGATCTTCGAACACTCTTGTTTTCCTCATGGGCAATTATATGTATCAGTATCTAGAGCAAGATTAAATACTAATTTACATTTATGTGCTAATGAAAGAAAGACACGTTATGTAATTTACAGCGAAACATTAAATTAATATTCATAAAGTGATAAACTTTATATTAAATTACTTATTCTTACTATATCATTCATATATATATATAATTTCTGTGATGGAAGTTTGGCAATAAAGAGACACGAACCTATTGAACAGATGCCATTTATATTAGTTATTTTTAAATAAATATATATGTTCAAATATATACATGATACATGGATGTAAAAATGAGTTTATGAAATAATATATAAAAGTATTTATGTACAAAAATTAAAAATAATTATATGTAAATATATAATATAATACGTATATATATAAGTGAGGTCTTTTGTGCTATTTTTTATATTCAACAATATTTTTTTCCTTCTAATGCAGATGGCAAATAGACCGTGATCTTCGCCATAAGGGCTGCAACAATGTTACTCACTTTGCATTACCCAGGGGCGCGTGTAACTTGATGGTAAGCCACGGACGCGAAGTAACAACGCCCCTGCAGCGCTCTACGATCCTATTAGGACCGGGACCTACGGTTTAAAGTGGATTCCGAACCACTACAAACACCCATAGCAAATTCGGGATTTGAACCCGATACCTGTGGTACCGAACTCCAAAGCGCTAGCCATTCGGCCATCAGACCCTTATATTCAACAATATACATCTTAAAAATTATTGTTAAGGAATCAATAGTCAATGTCTTAAGATTTACGATGATGAATCGTAAACCAAAATGTTTGTTGCTTGCTTCTTATCCCTCAGTTAGACCGAGTCAAAGAACCCGTGTGGTCTCATGAAAGGAGGAAAGGGGAGCAGCTTTTGTTGTGATGGAGCACCCGTAGGCAGATATCTGATTTGGCTCCATGCCACTGAAGTTCTTTTACGGGGTAGGAATGACAGTCCTAAGCCCAACAGTCATATTAGACCGGAACCTATCGCTTAAAAGCGGATTCCGAACTACTACTGGACCTACTACTCGGCCTTTAAACATTTTAAATTTAATTAATTTATGATTGTGTTAAATTATGAATTTATCTTTTAAAAAAGTTTTATTAATTCAATGTAAGTTTAATTAATATATATATAATTTAGTGCTAATTATGGTGAGCTTTTTCATTTTCTTTCAATATGTTTACAGTATATATATGTTACAGCGACATATGAGAAACCAATTAAAAAATACTTTTAAAAATACTTAATAATTTTTTCTTCTTCATAAATTGTTTTATTTATCACAATATAAATATTATAAAACATTAATATTTGGAAGATATATTTATATTTTTTTTGAAGATATATTTAATATTTATTAAAATTTATAATTTACAAAAAAAACACACACCTAAGAATTAAAATAGAAAATGATGATTAAAATGAAAAGAAAATGACAATACCTATTAAAATGTCTATATGCCTAAACGCATAGGCCTTGGCCTTAAATATTGCATATAACATAGGCCAGACATACTTTATGAATAAATGCATGACAATGCCTATTAAAAATGCCAATATGCTATATGCATAGGCCTATATGTATATATAAGTCATATATATTGCATATAGCATAATCCAGATGTGCTATATGCATGGCAATGCCTATTAAAATGCATATATGCCAATGATGACATGTCTATATGCTATACGCATAGGCCTATATGAATATATATAGGCCTTATATATTACATATAACACAGGACAAATATGCTTATATGCTATATGCCATACGCATATCTGTCGGTGCAATAATTGGCTAATAACTTGGTCTTGTAATAATTGGCCTATATAGGCATTGACATGCATATAGCATATTGTCATGCTTAAACCATGACAATGCCTATGCATGGGCCAATTATTACAAAGAAAACAAGCTTTTCTTCATAACAATCTGAAGCACATGCAAGCATTCCGCCCGAAAAGAGAGCAATTACAGTTAATCAATTGTGGGGCGAAGTGACAAAGGGTTTATTTTGACACTCCCGTCCGTTCAATTGTTCCGGATCTTTGGGCGGAAAAAGTATCTCTTTAACCTGACCGCCATCTGTCCGAATCTTTTTTGTCTTGAGTCGCACCAGATGTATTTCTGAGCACTGGAAATGTCACCGGTGTCGGGTTGCCTGCTGTGATGAATCTTCTATTTCGTAATTGAAACGTCTCTTATATTTACGTAATAGTTCCTTGTGCATTTCTTAAATATGCAACTTTTGAATGTCTTAAATCAGCGGTATTTAATGTGATTTATTTTTCTGCTACGTCTTGGTATTTCAGATGGGCAGATGTACAAATTTCTGTAATACTACATCTTTCAAATTTTTAGTAAGAGTTGATTTACTAGGTAATTTATTAATTAAAAATTATAATAATACATTCATAGAAACCAATAATTATAGAAATAAATGTTAGTTGTAAATACTATATTACAAAAACATTTTTCATCAGTTAAAATTTATGTGATTAAATGTACCCAACTGATCACAAACACCCCACATAAGCACGCACGCACTGTCCTCTTTATGTTTAATTTGCATGTTTTAATGAGATAAAGTTGTTATATGTCTAAAATGTTTTTGCATAAAATGACAGCTAGAACAACACGATCTCTATTTTTGGATTATTTGCTTTTAATATCTTTATTCACACAATAATTCAAACGTGAAATGAAATTATAAAAAATGCAACTAAAATATTATTGCTATTTTGCGATTACAAAACTCTATAATCTATACTTTAATGTAAAATATAGATTATTTTATTAGATTATTATAATGTAATTATAATAATATAATTATTTTATTTATTATATAGTTATGTCTCTTTATAAAATTTTTGCTATTTACTTAAATATTTTTATCATTACTATTGAGCAATTTAATTTATTAAATTGCTCCTTTTATTCTCTTACAAATAATCATCCAATGATTTTTAAAAAAACGCATAATCTAATGCTAAAATCATATTTCCATTAATTAATTGTGTTAGAAATTTAATAAGAATTACAAATATTTTAAGTATTATTTTTTTTTTTAAGATTTCATGAATTTCTTTTTAACTATCTCGTTATTCCCATTAAATAGAATAAAAATATCCCAAATTTAACCGATAAATATTCATTCATATTTTATGTAGGAAGTTGATTTAGCTAGGCAAAGCGTAATAGTCCTTAATAGCCCTCCAGATCGACAATGCAAATTCAATCATCGTCTGTAAATCAATTATTCGTAAAAAAATCTTCATTCAAAAACATAATAATGCAAAAAACAAAACGAAACATTTATGATGATGTAATATTTCAATGCATACGTTATTGCTAGAGATTAAAATGGGAAAGAAAACTTTAAAATTTGGATAATTCAAAACCACAGATAGTAAAGTATCAAATATTTAGCTTATTCTTTTTTTGTATGGTGGGCCTCAGAAAACTAAAACCAGAAATGCCCATCTAAGAATGGTCACCACAAATCAATCCTTAACTACTGTCTGTTCTTTTAGTTCCTAAAACTCTTTGGTTTGCTTTTCAGCATCCAGATTCAGAACATGTTGAAAAAGAGATCATCTGATTTGAGACACCATATTTGGAGCAGGTTATGTCAAGCACATCAACCTTCTTACCTTTGTCAGATACAATCATTTGAACGGATTACTTATTAAAAATATTTATCCTATCTAATAGCATGTGAAGTTTTGAATGTAATTACATTTCATTTACCTTTTGTTACACAGTGTGCGATTTCTGAGAACCATATCTCTTTTCGGATCATACAAGTCAATTTGGTTCATGTAAATTTTTTAATATTTGTGACAATTTTTTCCAGGAAAAATGTATTGTTTCACTATTTTTATTTTTTCAGAGTTTCTTTGTGAAAAAAAAATTAGTAATATAACTGATTTTACTTCATTTTATTTGAGCAAAATAAAGAATCCAACACACACAAACATAAACGTTTATTCTCTAATTTACAATAAATAGATATAAAAAATAAATATAATAAATAACATTCATGAAATGAGTTATCATAAATAAACAATAATTGATGTACTAACATTGAACAACACATTTTAAAAATAACAAACATTACGAAAAGAAGACCTTTAACATGATCTGGTCCAAGTTAGACAGATAATACCATGAATGCCAAACAAGAACAAAGAAATGAACCAATTTTAAAAGCTTAAAATAAATAATTGTATACACATTGAATCGCAGTTAATTCATTTAAAGTTTAGAGGATCCAAAAGAAATCTTACAAATTCAAAATATTTAATTTTATTCTATCATAAATTATACTAATTAATAATTTTAAATGACAATAAAATATATTAAATATCAATTAATGTCAGTTTTCTTTCTATTAAAGATTATATTTAATTATTCTAGGCGGTGCTAAGTGTCATTATTATATTGTTTAAAAGAAATGCATTTTAATTTGTTCCGTCTACAACAATAAATAATGTCTGAGAGGTATTATTGTAAGAATTCTATAAAGCAAATATTCTAAAAATAATCGTACCCTTGTCATTTTTTAATTATAATATTAATCCAACTTCTAATTATTCATAAATAATAATTAAGATGTATTTTTAATTAACCAGACACAAGCAGATTAAATAAATTAAATTGTAAACCAACTTGGAATTCCTAAAATTAAAATTGAATGCTATATTACTTTTCATAAGACCAACTCAAAAATTTAAAATAAATATTTTATCCATTTAAATATTTTTTCCAATAAAATGGCCAAGTAAATTGTTTAACATAAAGCCTGTAGTTGGCCAAGCAAAATGTTTCATTTTGAAAATGCTATAAATTTTAATAACATCATAATGAGAACACATATTTTTAAAGACTCCTACGCTATAAATTTCTGTATTATTTAATTATATTGATATTGCCCATATCGATAGTTCAGATGTATTTATATCATATAACTTCGAATTATTCAAAAATAATTATTTTTTGTGCATTTGTAATAAGCCAGACACAAGCAGATAAAATAAATTAAATTGTAAACATAATCAGAATTCATAAAATTAAAATCAATACTATATTATTTTTAATACGATCAACTCAAAACAAATAAATTTTTATCCAGTTTTAATATAATGGTCAAGTAGAATTGTTTAGCATAAGGCCAGCAGTTGGCCAAGCAAAATGATTCATTTTGAGAATTCTATGAATTTTAAAAAACATCATAATGAGAACACATATTTTTAAAGACACCTACGCTATAAATTTCTGGATTATTTAATTGTATTGATATTGCCCATATCGATATTTTAGGTGTCCTTATATCATATAACTTCGAATTATTCAAAAATAATAATTATTCTGTATTTTTAATAAACCAGACACAAACAGATTAAATAAATTAAATTGTAAACCTATTTGGAATTAATATTAAAATTAATATTATATTATTTTTCATAAGACCAACTCAAAACAGTTACATTTTTTTTATCCAAAATTTTTATCTTTTAAAATTTAGATTGTATAGATAAATAGTAGATTTATTATTTAGATAGAATAGTAAAATTTAGATGAAATTTTATCCAAAATTATATCCATTCCAAAATTTTTATCGTAAAATGGGCAAGTAAATTGTTTAGCATAAGGCCAGCAGTTGGCCAAGCAAAGTGTATCATTTTGAGAATGCTATGAATTTTAAAAACATCATAATGAGAACACATATTTTTAAAGACTCCTACGCTATAAATTTCTGGATTATTTAATTGTATTGATTGCCCGTATCGATATTTCAGATGTCATCTAAATAGACTGCAGGCTATTTGCGAATCCTACTTCTCTGACCTCAATGAGGATCTCCTGCCTGGGCGAGAGTGGTTTTAAATGGTCAGGACATATCTGAAAATGTTAGTTTGGCTTGGAAATTGAATGAAAAAAGGGTTATGCCTACACAACAAATGTCAAGTATTCATACATATTCTTATTCGGGTCGAATAAATCATGTTCTTTTGTTCCGTTAAACTTAAAGAGTCAATTCTAAAAGTCAATTGAAATAATGGCACCATTTTTTTTAAGATCTTTTCTTTTTCTTAAAAAATTATAATTTTTTTTTCTTTTTGCACATTTAAAATTGAATAAGTGGATGCATTTCAGCATCTTTGGAACATAACGTGATGATCTGAACTGTTTGTTCGAAAGAAAAATGATTGGTTAAGTTGAAAGATTCGAACTTGCCCAACACGCAAAAAGTTAATGAACACATTATTATGGAAATTACTGAAATTAAGGGCGTGTCGTACTTGATCCAGAGAGCTTTGTGGCAATTTCTTTGCCAGGCCTACCTATCAAAAAAAGTAGCAGTATGCAACTCTTCGTAAACGCTAATTTAATTTAAATGCAACGGAACACCAACACACACCTTGTATAATGATAAATCACTGCCAATAAATCAGCATAGATTACATTAAAGTTATAAAGATCTAATTAATACATAACCTTAGAGTTAAAAGGTTTTCTTAATAAGGTCTTTTTAAACATTAAAGAATTTCCTAACCGATGTAAAAACTCTTGCTTAATTTCTATATGTTTGGCAACATTCTCACTCTGAAATTTTAATAAAATTTCTTTTGATTTGTTGTGAGAATTAATTAAGAATCGTTGCAACCCTTTTTTCATTCATCCTTTACTTGTTCGTTTTTAATTACTTGCATGTTGAGTTTAGTATTTGGCAGCTTCAGAGTGTATTTCCACATCGGCAGGGTTCTGGTTGTCGGTTCCAGGCTCGTTTGTCTTGATGACAGCTCTGAAGCCGTGGGCGTCGGCGACGTAGTCCACCTGCCTGTAGATGCCGTGCTCGTCTGTGTAGCCATAGGATCCCCTTTTGTTGCCATAATCATCCCCTTGTTCTTTACGGCTTTGGGTGGCACCATTCACATCTTTGAATTCGTAACCAAAGATGTAGGGCTGGGGTTTGTCCTCCTGCCATTAATACAAAAAAAGTTTGATTTTTTCAATAAAAATTAAAAACTATTAGGTAAAAGCACAATACACATTAAAATCATTTATAAATAAATAAATTTCAAATGAATACTCATGATCTGATGCCAATGATCAGAAATATTTTGATCAGACTGCCGCCAAAACTAATCTTGCTCAAAACATTTGTTTTTATAATCAGCAAGATAAAGTGACATTTTTAGACAAATCAATGTAGTGGCAGATTTATCTATAGAAAATTCCTTCAGCATTTCATTTTATTGATGTCTAAATATATACTTAATAATAATCAATCCACTTCTGACAATAACGTTTATCTTGTAACTATTTAAAATTCATTGAGTTATGAACTCGATTTTTTATAAGATATTTTTTATTCTATATTAATAAAACAAAGAAATTGGAAAAGCTTGAAAGATAGCGGGTGGGAATACGGAATTAAGAGTTCTCGGTTCGACATCCCACAAGCGCAGTCGAACAAAAAATCCCTGCTTATGCTGATGATGTTAAATCTGACGGCCAGAAAATTGAAGCCAGAATTGCCCGAAGAGAAAGGTACGGATGTTTTAGATTTCGCTCAATAAATTGATGGAAATACGCTAGTGTAGTTTAAACTTTGTTTTAAATTGACAATTTTTTTACTTGTTAAAATTTTTTTCTTAATCTTGCTTAAATTGCTGGCAATTACATTTTGAAGAATTATATCAAAATTTGAAGATGTGTAGGTTTTTGTGAGATGGAACTCCGTAATTTGTACTTCCATTGCCGTTGCCGTTGTGCGAATAGCATTGGGTAAAATTGATCAGTATTTGAAATGAATAACAATATAAAAATAGAGTTTGTGTGCAGTGTAGCCCATAAACACTAACGTCCAAAACTGTATAAATAGGTACACTTATTGTGTGTTTTTTAAAAATTTTAAATAGATATTTTTTACGCAGTGTAAAAGGAAATTTTACGCGGTTTTCGAACATATTTTAAGTCTAATCATTACAGATAGATAACTGGGTCAAAATATTGCCAATTATAAGTACTATTTATCTTTACAGTGATGATTATTTTAAATTCGCAGAATAATTTACAGGACATGTATTTAAAAATAATTGTGTTCCTACCTTACTTAAAAATATATCTGTTATTGCTAAAGACAAAGCCATTTTTATAAAGTTTGATTTACAGGTAGGCATATTGAAATCTAAATTCTGTGTTTTTTTTAAGAGGAGAATAGCAATTTATCAGCAAATAAAAATATGTAATACAAACATAACAAATATGTATACTAAAATACACATATACAGGGTGATTATAATTAAAAGTCCCACTTTTAAAACGCTGTAAAAAGAACCACTCGTCACAATGAGTTCAAATTTGAAATAATATACTTGAAGAAAGGGGAAACGGTACGGCATCGAAAAAAAGTTCCGAAGTGTATTAATAGATGGCGCTGTAAGCGGTATAAAGAAAGTGAATTGGGCTGCCAATGATATTTTGAATTGAAATTACAATGTATTTGGCATGAGTTGCACATTAAATCTACTGTAGTGTTCAATGGGCTTGATTGTTTCGGGTTTTTACGAAAAAAAGACTTCCAAGGCATTCAACAGTTATGACACTGTTAATGGAAAGTCCAGCTACCATGGCAAGGTCATACCAAATTGGATGGGAAAAATCGATATTTTTGATCGATTTTTTTGATGCCGTACGGCTTCACCCTTTTTCAAGTATCTTCAATTAAAAGTTGAACTCATTGTGACGAGTGATTCTTTTTTACAGCATTTTGAAAGTGGGACTATAATTATAATCACCCTGTATTTAAATAACTTTTTGTTCGAGAAATTCTACTTTATATAGAAATTAATAAAAGTAAATAATCATTTTCTAACGAAACTAACACCATAATAAGTTTTGCAATAAGAATAATTAATAATTTACTTT
Organism: Caerostris extrusa; assembly: GCA_021605095.1. NCBI lineage: Eukaryota > Metazoa > Arthropoda > Arachnida > Araneae > Araneidae > Caerostris > Caerostris extrusa. Next base: position 57,962 of record BPLR01003625.1, on the reverse strand, counting down.
AATATACTTGATAAAACAAAACAAGTCTATACACCTAGAGGGCATTATTGATTTGTCTCAATAGAGGGCGTTTCATTGGAAATAGAGCTGTGTGGAATATTTGAGTAACAAAAATAGCAATGTTTGCAATTCAAAGCGCGCGGCTAAATCGAGTTGAAAAAGGGGTTGAAAATAACACAAACAGCGTGGGTGACCATGCTGGTCGCCTAAGGCGTCTGATTTGCCAGACACTTGTGGGTAATAATGTATTTTATTTAGCACATTTCCGTAATGAAAAATACCAAGGAACTCATTTTGATCCTAAGAACGAATGCTTTCATCTTGAACGAGCTAATTACGACGGCTTTGATGGTCAATCATTCGTGGTTGGATGGACTTCAAGAGCGTCTAATTCAAATGAGTTCTGAACATGTTTGCCGTAATGCATTGCACAGTTCTCCGGATCTAATTTTAGGACAAAGCAATTTTAATTTATCGGTTAATGGCAGCTAATTGAATTTTCCGAAGGTAATGAATATAACGTTTCGGAGAACAGTGTGAGTAGCAAATTCCATTATCGAAAATAGGAATTTAATGATTGGTATTTATAATTATTGTAATTGTCTAAAACCTGTGACACCGAGCTCTAGAGCGCTGCTGGCACTGGCACTGGCGTACCGATTACGGAGTACCAATGGGGGGGAAATACCCCTTAACATCTTCATCTAATATTTTCAAAAAGCTTTAAAAAATAAAAATATTACAAGATAAAGTTTCAAACATTTAAAAAGATGGTACTCAAAAGTTAAAAATACTAAAAATAAATAAAAGTAAAATACAAAATAAAAGTAAAAATTAAAAAAATAAAAGAATTTAATTTAAGTTTAAATTCGGTACAATTAGGGACCAGTTGTCGATGCCACAAGACTATTGAAAAAGTAAATACCTCATACATATAATATAAATCGATACTTATAATATAAATCGATATGTTTCTATACAATTTATGAGGTAATGACGAAATTGGGACCTGATGGCCGAGTGATTATCGCTCTGGCTCACGGGGACACAGTTTTAGGCCCACTTTGCACCAATAATAGTCCCGGCCTAATATGATTGTTGGGAGTAGGGCTGACAACCCTTCCCGTAAAAAGAAAAGCATCTCCTGTCTCAAAATCTGCCAGTGGGTAGATGGCCTTGGCCCACCATAGTACTGTTATGCCAATGAAGAAGAGGACGAAACTCTATTTCTTTGAACATAATAGTTAATTTCATTCACAAAGAATTTCAGCTTAGTTGCATTTTACATATTTGACAACTTTTATTAATGAATAAATCAATCATTCAAAATGAATTAAAATAATGAATCATTTAAAATAAATTAAAATGAGGAATCATTCAAAATTAATTGAATAATGAATAATTCAAAATTAATTACATTTTAATCTCAGATTCGGAATGCTCATAAAACATCATTCTTGTGTTATTTTTGATAATACAAACCAAACTACATTGTGATTGGCCGAGTGACTATCACTCTGGCCCTCAGTGCGACAGGTTTTGGGTTCCCGCCGGTGCCATGGGTTTTTTGTAATGGTTCAGAATCCACTTTAAACCGTAGGTCTCTGACTAATATGACTGTTGGTCGTAGGACTGACAAGCCTGCCTCATAAAAAGAAAACATCTCATGTCCAGAAATCTGCTAATAGACAGACGGCCTTGGACCACCATGGGGCTGTTGAAGAAGATGACGAAATGCTATTTCTTTTTTGAATATAATAGTTAATTTCATTCACAAAGAATTTCAATTTTGTTTGCATTTTACTAATATTTGACAACTTTTATTAATGAATAAATCAATCAAAAATGTATTAAAATAATGAATCATTCAAAATAAACTAAAATGAAATCATTCAAAATTAATTGAATAATGAATAATTCAAAATTAATTACATTTTAATCTCAGATTCGGAATGCTCATAAAACGTCACTCTTGTGTTATTTTTTGATAATACAAACAAAACTACATTGTGATTAGCCGAGTGACTATCACTCTGGCCCTCAGTGCGACAGGTTTCGCGTTCGAGACCCGCCGGTGCCATGAAGGTTTGTAATGGTTCAGAATCCACTTTAAACCGTAGGTCTCTGTCTAATATGACTGTTGGGCGTAGGATGAACAACACTACCCCATAAAAAGAAAAACATCTCCTGTCTCGAAATCTGCTAGTAGGCAGAAGGCCTTGGCCCACCATAGTGCTGTTGGGCCAATGAAGAAGATGACGAAATGCTATTTCTTTTAATCGAATATAATAGTTAATTTCATTCACAAAAAATTCAATTTAGTTGCATTTTATTAATATTTGATATTTTTATTAATGAATAAATGAATCATTCAAAATAAATTAAATAATGAATCATTCAAAAATTTAATTGCATAATGAATAATTCAAAGTTAATTACATTTTTCAATCTCATATTTGGGAGACTTATATAAAAATCTTCAATCTCGTGTTATTTTTTGATAGTACAAACCAAACTACATTGTTTGCGAAGGACATTAAGATGCTCATCTATCTTTTTCAAATAGCCATTCTCTTCCAACTCTATTATCTCGTTCAAGATGTAAGAAATGATAAATGATCTATTAAACTGTCTAGACATGAGATTTTTTTCTTTCTTTTTCGAGTCCTGTTCTGCAAGCGTTGTATTGGCTTCGTGATCTTCAAAGTTTATGTGAAACAACTTCTTCTTAATTGAATAACATTCCACTTCCGTCGCTCTAGTTATACATACACAGCGAGTCATGATTTTCGTCTTAAAACTATTTACTAACTATGTTACGGCTTCTGTTTTTATGTTGAAAGCGTCTTCAATAGAACGAGGAAATGACTTAAAGACTAGTTTTATCTGTAATCTGAGTACAAATATAAACTTTTTTTTTTTAATGAAAATCTATTGTGATAGAAAATTATATTATTATTATTGAATAAATCTCAGTTTAGTAGATCATTAATCTTATAGATAAAAGTTCGAGGGAATACAATTTATTCAATTCCTACTAAGTTCACACTCTTCCTTCTATATATATATCTTGTTCAAATTTTCAATCGTTAATAAAATACTTTTATTCATCCACTGGATGTTAATAAGTTTTTTCAAATATTAATTCATTTTTTAAACTTTTAGTGGATGACATGTATCTGATGGGGAATAATACAGTTTTTTATAAATATTAATTCATTAATTAAATTTAATTACATTTTTTTTTTTGGTATTACTTGTTTTACAGAAATGTTTTCAACTAATTTTTTACGAATGAAAGTTGCATTTTTTATTTTTAAATGATAATAAAATCGCTTTATTTTTAAATTAGTATTAATTAGTTTTATATTTAATTTATATTATTTTTAATTTGGTATTTTTCTTAATTATTGAAGTATTTTTTAGTAATAAGTAAAACTCTTACGAAAAGGCATTTTTTTTAATAACGAATAAAACCCCAAATTTTTTTTATTTTTAAAAGCTCTTAATTTAAGGAAAATTATTTTTTTTATTTCTAGGGAAACTCTTACGAATAAAGGGGAAATTTTTTATTTTTTATTTCTAGAGAAAACTACGGGAAATTATTTTTTATTTTTAGAGAAGCACTTATGAATAAGGGAAATTATTTTTTTTTTTTATCTCTATGGAAGCTTTTATGAATAAGGAAATCATTTTTATTTTTATTTCGAATAAGGTTGTTTTTTAACTCTAAGGAATTTTAGGGAAATTATTTTTTATTTTTAGAGAAGCACTTACGAATAAGGGAAATTATTTTTTAACTCTAAGGAAGCTTTTACGAATAAGGGAAATTATTTTTTAACTCTAGGAAGCTTTTACGAATACGGGAAATTATTTTTTATTTCTAGGGAAACTCTTGCAAATAAGGGACATTATTTTTATTTCTAGGGAAACTTTTATGAAATTTTACAGTATTCTTCGTATTTAGATAGAATAAAAATAAATGTCCCCGTTAATAATTTAAAAGAAATAGATTGTTAAAAAAAAAAAAAATAAAAGATTAATTTTTTTTTTACGTAATATTTTTTGTTTGTTTATACAGGATTTGTTTTTTACTGAGTGAAACCCAAAATTACATTTGATTTGATATACATTGATGAACATTTGATTGATTTGATAATAAGGTTTTGAATTTTCAAAATAAATTTGAATTATTGTTGGTTTAAAATTTAATTTAACTGTTTACAAAGAAATAAACAATTACATTTGATCTCATTCGGACATAATAAGGATTTGAATTTTAAAATAAATATGAATAATTGGTTGGTTTAAAATTTAAGTTAACTATTTCCAAAGAAATAAACTGTCTAAACGAATGACATAGACAAAAACACAGATTTCAATAAATGAAAATATTTTATGCATAATTATCACAATTACTAAATCAAATTAAATTACCTGGTACTAAAAATTACTATGGTAATAAAAATGATTCAAAAATGTTTGGAGATTTTTATACATTTAATGGTTTTTTCCCCCAAATTCATATAAAACTAAAATATTTTAAATTAATGATTAATTAAACAATCAATTTAAAAAAAAACAAAATTGGAAATTTTTATAAACGATTTAAAAAAAAAAAATAGTTAATTTAGTTTTAAATCTTATTTTGTTAAAGATTGCATTTATTTGAAGATAATTCATTTTGTTTTACACAATACCGCTCTAAATATACCACTTTAAACAATATTCCTAACGTTACAGCATTCCAAGCAAGATATAATAATTCTATTGATCTTTTAATTGGTAATTCAAATGAAAACTTCTTACACTGAACAAGAAAACAATAAACAATAAGATAAGTTAGTGATTTTATGCATTGTTCATCATTTGGGAATTATATCTGTTTCATTGTGTAAAACTCGCTTGCTTTTTTTCACATATGAACTTCTTCAGGTAAGGTTAAATAGTTCAGCTAAAAATTAATCTTTTTTTTTTTCTAATGCAGCTGGTAAACACTTAGAAAGTTGTCTTTGATACCTTAAGGCAAGCGCCGCATCAACGTTACTCACTTAGCACTACCCAGGAAGTGCGTGTAGCTTGAAGATACGCTATGGACGCGGAGTAACACTACCCCGCAACGCTCTACGATCATGTTAGACCGAGACCTACGATTTAAAGTGGATTCCGAAACCACTACAAACATCTATGGCACCGCCGGAACTCAAACCCGAAACCTGTGGTACCGAGCGCCAGAGCGCTAAAAATTAATCTTCATGAAATAAAAATTTATTAATTTTTTACATTAATAACAATCGATTAAAATAGTTAATCTTTAATCTTTAAAATAGTTCCAACTTCCTGAAATAATATTAGTAATTAACAGCACTAATAATGTAGCATTTTTTATTAATATTAATTTAACCAAGAAGGGTTAAAAGTATTTTTAACTCATCTACTGGTTAATTCAACAGTTATTTATAGATCTTGTAGATCTAACATTATGGCCTTAGTCGTGAAATACAGGGAATAAAAGAAAGAATTCAAACAATAAATAGCATAATAGTGAATTAAATAAAATAAATACTTACGTAATAATCTGGCTTGTATCCGGAACTAGGGGCAGACACAGCTTGGGGAGCTACTTGATAATTCTGATAATGTGCATTTCCTCCATATTCTGGCACAATCGGTTTTGCTATTCTAACTGGTTGTACTTCCACAGAATGGACAGGGGATTCCTCATAGCTGTTGGCAACGACTTCTGGGCATATTCCACACCAAGTTGGGGTGCAGCAGCATAGCTAGGTTGAGGCGCGTTGTAACCTCCACGAAGCACCGGTTTCCTCTTTGGATAAATGTCTTCAACAATCGTGTTCTGAGGGTGTTCTGGAGATCTTCTGACAGGTCTGACATTGGGACGGATAGGCTTGGTAGTCTTCAGGGCAATCTTAGGCTGTTCTGGAGCATGGTAGGGCGATTCTTTTATTAGAGATGAACTTTCTGGTGCTTTTTGGGAGGCGTTGCTAGTTTTGGATTCGAATCTCGGCACTCTAGTTGTTGGTTTGGCGGCTGATACCTTTTCTGTGTACACTGGAATATCATCGTCATCCTCTACCCCGTCTATAGGGTAACTTACCACAGCGGTAATTAGCAACAAGGATATTAATAACTGTGAAAAGAATGGTAAACAAGATAAATGTTATTAATATGTTATTCTGTTATTATCACACAATAATCTTTCATTAAATTGTAATTAGAAGAATTTTTTGTGAGTTATTCGATTTAAAAATATTTAGTTAAATAAAAAGTAATAAATTTACGTTAGAAAGCATGTTTTGAAACCTAACCGGTAATAATTTTTAAGCCAAAATTTGAAATTTCTTAATATAAACAAAGTAAACTTCAAGAATTTACAGTTTCATGTTATATTTAAAATAACTAAAATGCATGATTTTTTTAGTTCTAGAAATTGATAATTTGATTTGATACTTCAATTTGTTTTAAATAAATATAAAACAATTATTCCAATAATATGTTTTCGTAATATTTATGTAGAACACAGAGAAATGTTAACTAAATTTCTAATTATTACTGAAAATTAAAAAAAAAAAAAAAACCTTTTCAGTAAGATAAGAGTAAGTTGGATAAGAGTTTTAGAGTTCAGTTAGAGTTGGATAAAAAAGGCAGAGCTTATGTTATAAGTTCTTTAAAAAATACCATTTGATTGAATTAATACAATTTTTCTGATTGATTCAAAACAATAATTTGTAAAAAATAAAAAAAAAGTAATAAAAGTAATAAAAAAAATTATAACATTTTTTTTTTGTATAAGAGATAAATATTATTAGTTTTCAACAAATTTTTTACTAATAAAAATTTCAGTAATAGATAACAAAAAAATTTACTTATAATTTTATAAGAAAGAAGTATATTCTTTCTTATAAAAATTAATAAAAAATTTTTAAAAGTATTAAAAAATAATTTAAAAGTAGTAATATGAAAAATTACTTATCTATTTTATTGTAAATTTAACAATAAATTTAAGTACCCCAATAATAATATTGTTATTTATAAATATTATATATGTAGCATTTTATTATAGTAAAATCTTATTAGTAAGGGCTTCAATTTTGATTTTTTCTAAATTTATGTTATTATTTCTATTTTAATTTTAACAAAATTTTTAATTTTTGATAAGAAATTTTACAATTAAATAAGAAATTACAGCTTGCTTTACTATTGTACAATTTTTACAATATTAAATATAATTTAAAATTAAAATATTTTTAAAATTGATTGAGAAACATATATTTTAAAGATTTAGCAAAAAATTATAGTTAAATTAGTTATATAGTTCTACTTACTAACAAAATAAAAATTAAAAAAGTTTTAATTAAATATTTATTTTATAATTAGAAATTTTTGAAATACATTATTATAGTTTTATATCAATTTTTAATCAGTACAGCAAAAATTTTAATAAATAAAATTATAATAAAATTCATAGGTAAATAATAAATCTAAAATAAATTAAATTAATTATTAAAATTAAAATAAATTGAATTCTAAAACAAATTAAATAAATATATGCATATTAAAAAAATTAAATAAAAAATAAATTAATTAATTTAAGTAAATTATTAAAAAATAAACAAATAAATTAAAAGTAAATTATTTTTTTTTTTTAAATAATTCTTAAAAATTTTTTTAAATTATTAAATTTATCATTAAAAATATACATGTATTCCACTTTTAATTGGCTTTATAAATCATTTTAATTTCTTTAATTTTTTGTTTTTCTACATAACATTTCAAAATTTTCCCTCTTTTTGTAACTCTTTCATCTGATTAAAATTATCCATAAACGCTGTTGCCAAAACAGAAAAACAATGATGTCCCATAAAACAGAAAACGATAATGTCCCACGAAACCATAATATGGATGCGAAACCCAAAATGGGAAGCACATTATTCCAACTGGCAACTGGCACTATTATTCCGAACGTGAGATTTTCCAACTCGCGAGAAACAAACAAACAAACAATCAAATCAAGCCAACCACTTTCACCAACTCACCTTAGCGAGCATATTTCTACCGTTTTGGGAGGAGACAACAAGAGAGTGATAAAAAGCAGACACTTTTATAACCCCGGTTGGCCTACATTCGAACTAAATAGGCCGATTTCACTTAAAAACCCTCGAATCATTAGCAATCACTTTAAACGGATAATAAGTATATACACTTTCCCCTTTCAGAACTTTTCGCTCAAATTTTAATGAGGAAGTTAGTGAAAGGGATTTTATTGTGGAAGTCTTCGATATGGAGGAAATATTCCACCCAACGGAGGTTTCTGAATGATTGATTTCCGAACAAAGACCAGTATTAGGTACAAAAGATTGTATTGATTAGAAATTTTGACTCGGTGAAATGTTGCACTTTTTCTTTTTATAGCTCATATAAACGCTGAGCTGTGAGTTGTTTATCAAACTGAATCAAGTTTCTATAGTTTTGATGATTTAACTGCTTCTTTCTTACTCAGTGGAGCATTACAATAAATCTTAGAGGTAAATAGAGATGATTTGTTTAGAAATACCAGTGCCCAAAGTTTAATAAAATGTTCATGATTATTGGACACTGTTGATAGTTAATTGGGTAAGATCAGAACAAAATAAATATAAAAATTTAATTATTTCAATATGATAATTAAATATAAAATTAAAAAAATTATAAAATTAAATAAAATCTAAAATTTTTTATATAAAATTAAAAAATATATAAAATTAAAAATATAAAAATTTATATATAAAATTAAACATAAAATAAAAACACATAAAATTTTATATATAAAATTAAAAAAAAATATAAAAATTTTATATATAAAATTATAAAATTAAAAAAAAATAAAATTTTATATATAAAATTTAAAAAAATGCATAAAAAATTATAAAATTAGATAAAATATAAAATTTTATGTATAAAATTAGAGGGCTCGAATGGCCGAGTGGCTAGCGCTCTGGCGCTCGATACCACAGGTTTCGGGTTCATTCCGGGAACCATGAATGTTGGTATTCGAAATCCACTTTAAACCGTAGATCCCTGTTTAATGACTGTAGAGCATTTGTTGCAGGGCTGACAAAATCTATCCCGTAAAACAAAAAACGTATGTAAACCGGAGGTAAAGTAGCTTATCTTCAAGCTACACACCTCCTGGATAGTGCTAAGTGAAACCTTAAATATAAAATTGTCTAAGTGTTTTGCCAGCTGCATTTACAATATAAAAATTAAATATAAAATTAAAATGTATAAAATTTAAAAAATTTGCAATTAACTAAAATATAAAATTTTATATATAAAAAAATAAAATAAAAAAAATATTTGCTTGTATTTAATTTCATTGTTATAGATGTACGGTGTCGTAAATTATCGCATTCAACACCAAATAATCGAACATTTAAAAACCGTAATAACAATAACAGAATTTTATGAAGTAGTATATGAAATAGTATTTTGGATTTCGTCTAACTTTGCATTAATTAAAATCTACATTATTGAGTAACATTTTTAAGAAAAGTATTTTAATTAAAAATAGTTTAATGATGGGCAATGGGTAACATTTAAATTTTTCATAAATAAGATTTCCAATAACTTTATGGTTTCTTTCAATTTTTGGGTTTCAAATTCTTTGATGTTTCTGTTTAATGGATATAATTCATATGACAGAATAATTTGTAAAAAAAGAATTTTAACAAAGAGTAAGGAAGAAAATCTTTAGTTCTACTCCATTTATTTCTCATATATTCTTGTTTTTTTTTCGGAAATGGGAAACATCATCTTGAGTAATAAACATGACTACAAAACATAATCCGGTTTGAGTGTAATAATGAGATTTTGAAATAAACCTTATTTATATAATAATTTAGTAGCCACCTCCGACGTTAGCTCACTTAAAATATTTTAATTTTTATACATGATATATTGTTATTATTAGTTGAAATTAATTTGGAAGAAGATGCGAAATTTATAAAAGTATAATTTATTAAATCAAGCATCAAAGTACATTTATACAAAGCTATTGTCTATTTTATATTGTCTTTCATTATGCTAGATATTGTCAAAAGAATAGAATAATATTTCCTCATCAAACAATTCATTATTTTAACCATTGTTTTATGTCATAAGTTGCTCTCTATTTGGCTTATTAAAAAAAAAAAAAAAACAAAGAGAAATAGAAACTTATTTAGCAATTTAGAGAAAAATATTTAAAAAAATATATTTTATACAGCAATATTATTTTAAACATAATTTCTAAAATGGTAAAAAACGTTAACTGTATTTATTTTTAAAATATCATCGTTTAAATATACCAAATGCGCTTATTAAAATGCAAAGTGTAACAAATTTGAATCGAATTCAAAGAAATATTTGTTTAAATAAATAATTTAGTGAGTAAAAAGTATTGATCAAAACGTAACAATTGTAACAAATGCTCAGTATGAGAACCAAGATGGAGCCATTGTTCCCCCATTAGTGTATATAAGAATGGCCAGATTCCAGTTCGATTCGTATTTTAGCACAAAAATATTACTGGTAATTTTTAAAAAAAGAATTATCAAATTTTGATGAAATTTTAAACTAAGAGACATCAGTAAGCAAATATTTAAATATTAAAAAAACGTTTTATTCAACATTTTCTATTTTACTGCAAACTAGAACATGAGATGCATTGTCAATAATGTGCTAGCCTTGATGCAAGATCAATATTAATATATTATTTTTATATGATTTATTTATTCTCAAAAAAACGCTATCTCTATTTATTCTTAAAAAACATGATCCATTTTGAAATTGCTCGAAAATAAACACATGTCGTTGTCAGATAAATTTGATAAGCATATGTTGTTGCCATTTTCGATCAATACTTGTTTGTAAGCAAGCCTTTTAATCCTGCATGCAAAATAAAACAATCGTCTGATTAATCTCTTTGCGTTTGATTACTATAAAAAAAATTTCGAAATTTTTAAAAATTCTGCATGATATACTTTATAGTGCTTTGTTTTTTTACTATTTATACATAACTTATATAAACAGTAAAAGTGTTCTTAAAATTTAAAAATTTGTAGCAAAAGCGCCGTAGCTATGAACTGAATTCGAATAAAAAGTCCAATATTTTTTCATATCATCTCCATGCAATTTCTAATAATAAAAAAAAAAAACTGTTCAAAATTTAAAATTTAAAAAATTGTTTTTTTTGTCCTGGCGTTTTCTTTTGTAAAAACAAAAATGCAAAGAGTTAAGAAAAGAAAAGGTTTCGATAAATTCATAAATAAAATTATGATTTTTTTTTTTTTTTTTATTTTTCCATCTTGGCAACATTTAAAATATCGTTGGTTTTTATCTATGTTTTTATTAAATTTATTATTTAAAATTTCTCGTAGTCGTAAAGAAACAACGAAAAGGCATTCGAAAATTGATTATTTTTCAACGTAGCAGTGATAAATCAGTTCGAAATATTGCTAAATCCGTAAATTTATTCTATTTGGTAATCCAGCATGTGATAAAACGCTTTACAAATTAAAATTAGATGTAAATCAAGGTAAGAAAAAGGCGTCGGCGATGTTAACTCAACGTGATCACAGACATCTAGTTAGAAAATTTGTGAAAAATGCATGCTTGAGTGCTGTAAAAGTTTCTACAGAATTTACTGAAAATTTTCCTACTTCAATTTAACTTGAAGCTGTTTGATAAATGCAAATCAACAGGTGAAAGCTTTTTGTGAATAACTTTTCTGTTATTTTTTTGATTATTAATTAAAAAAGAAACCTATATTCTTAAAATATTTGTTATAGTTATCTTAAGGAAAAGTTATACATGTTATAGAAAATTCTTATTCTGAAAGATTAATTTTTATTTATGGACACGACATTAATCCTACGAAATTTGTAAAGGCACGAATATTATGAGAAGCCAATAATAATATAATAATGCTTATTGATAATTATATTAATATATATACATCTAATTATAAGCATTATCATCTAAATTATAAGCATTATGTATGCATATTAATAATGTTATTACTGTATATAATACTCTTTATATGCAATAATAATAATGCTTATTGAGCAATTGTGACAATTGTAAGTAAAAAGTTATGTTCTTTTTTTATTATATTAACTTTTATTAATATTTATTCAATAGTAAAAATGAATGTTATTTTCTTTATAAAAAATCTGAAATTGTAGGAATCATTTTGTTACACGTCGTTTTTAGTATTAAAGATAATTTAACAGAAATTATTTTAATTTAAAAATTTTGCTTTTTATTTATGGTAATTAAATGGGAGTATGAAGGGATGATTTCAATAATTTACAAGTTGTATTTGATTTTAATATCTTTCTTTGAGAAAATTATAACCAATTACATAATCATATACATCTTTTTCCTGTTGCTTGTAGACATCGTGTTTATCTTAATAATTTGTTTAAATATGTGAAAAATATCACAGTTAAATGTGCATTTAAAAGTCAGAAACATGGAAATTATGGCAATTAACATAAATTATAAGTGCTATCAAAGTTAATAAGGTGGAACGAAAAAACATGTTAGAAATTTTTTTTCTTTCAAAACCAAATGCTTATGGTAAAACTCGTGCACTCAAACTCATTAGCAGCAGTAAAAGCCATTCATCCATTGATTATTTATGATCCGTTCACCCATATACTCTAGGACTTAAATCTTTATATATATGTATAATTCTTCTGTACATGTATTTGTCACTGAACTCCTCCTAAATGGCTTTGCCGATTTTTATGAAATTTTTTGTGTATGTTTGTCAAAACATGGAGAATGTTTATATGTTACCCCCTTTGTTGTAAGTCGCCATCAGATGGTGCTGCAGAGTATCAACTTCTATACCGTTCAACCAATCGTTATGAAAATTGGTAATAATATGTATTCGAGTATGGAATATAGGTTCGTGATATACACTTTATTGTTACTTACCACCAGAGGGTGCTGCAGTATTTCATCTTATATATCGTTCAAACGATATCCATGAAAATTATAATGCACACATATATTGAAACACGGAGAATATATGCCGTCAGTCTACTGGCAGATTTCGAGACAGAAGTTTTCTTATTAGTGCGTAGGGTTGTCAGTCTTACGCCCAACGCTCGACAGTCATATTAAATCGGAACCTACAGTTCACCTGTGGCATCGAGTGCCAGAGAATTAAAAATATTACTTCTGAAAAACCAAAAAAATAAACAAAAAAAATATTACTTTTCCTTGGCGCATCAGCCCCCTTGGTGGGCAAAAGCCGTCTGCCTATTGGCATATAAAAATAAAACTCTATTGATAATAAATCGCAAATATTTACGAAAGTTTTGTCACCTAAATTTTTTGTATTTACTTAAAAAAATGCCTTTCTTCTATGTAAGATATTTATTTTCCTTTTATATGCTGAGAAGGTGATAAGCCGATTAATTTTTCCTAATAGTTTTCTCAAAATAGTTTAGACAATCTATTGTATTATTTAAAATTTTCTATTCTGTTAGATAAAATCAGTTTTTTACATAGTCGAATTATTACGCTATCGCCAGGCTTTATCACGTAAGATTAAATCACAAGGAAAATATTTTATTTAAATTGCGTGTCTTTTCTCATGAGATAACAACTCTTTGTATTTTTGGAATAATAAATCACATCCTTTAAATGTACTGAAAACGAAATTCGAGATGCAGATAAAATGATCCTAATCCAATTTTAAAGTGAAAGTAAACAAAACAATTTATTTGTATAGTATTCTGCCATATTACTTACAACTGCATTTCATTAATAAGAAACAGTAGTAAATCACAGTAGCAAAGTTGTTTACATATAGAAAGATAAGCTTAATATAATTACTACTATTAAAAATATTTTGATGCAAATGCCCTGGCTAATAATTTACAAAAATTTAAGTGAATGAAAACCCTTGATTCAAATTTTCGATTTTAGATCGAGATAGATCCATATTTTTCTTCGTATTTTAGTTAAATGTGAACTTGGAACAGAGATATAGCAGGATAGCAACACAAATTAAAGTATTCTGTGGTAGTAGATGTAGCTGAAGGCTGTTTATATTTGCATCTTAAATTTATTTTTCTCTCATAAATCAACAGATCATAAGATAAAATATAAAACAAACTTGATAGTAATGAACCGAATAATTAATTTTGTATGTTTTAAATGACGAATCCTTAAATCTAAAAATAAAAAAGATAGCATATATAAAGTGTTTTTAAGAAAAAAACTTTATATATGTTATCTTTACATACATAAAGTTTTAACATTTTAACATATATAAAGTAAAATTTTATATATGAACAAAAACTTCATATTAAAGAAAGAAAGAAAAAAAATGTAATATAATAAAATTTATATATGTATAACAGAAACGTAAGAAGGAAAGAAAAGAAAACTTTTTATATATGTTTCCTTTTTAGATGTAGCAATGTCATATACAAAAAAAGAACTTTAATAAGATGTACCACTTCTCAAAGTTTGGCCCATAACCGTTGAATCATCTTGTACATTAATGAATTTTTTTATTTAATTGATTAGACTCTTTTTTTTATTTATTCGATTAACTGACTTTACTTTTTTTCATATTTTTTGTAATTAGAATTTAAAAAATTGATAAGCAAATACTTAAAAATTACAATGTCTTGAGGAAGTTTATGATTTCAAATCGGAACCATGCCTTAGATAGCCGTGGTTTTCACGAAGCTGCAGATCGCATAAACAGTTCCCTTTTCTAGGCGACGCTATTTGCTATGATGTTCTCTAACTGCCAATTCATGTTGGTTACATGAAAACATGAAGTTTAAAATTTAATTTTAACGTTGTAACCATGCTTTCTTCTACCAACTGGCAAGAACGCCCCCTGTGGCATTCAGGAGAAATGGTCAGTTGGATTCCAGACTCTCACGCGAGAGGAAGTACAGTTCAACCTATATAGGATGTACCTATACAGTTTAACCTATATAGGAAGTACATGTATTTAATATAGTTCTGCGTATTAATTGGCTCTACAGTCTCTCTTGCTTCTTGGTGGTCAAGTGGCTAGAGTTCTGGCCTTTGGGTACCACAGGTATCTGGCTCGAATCTTGGCTGGGGCATGAATGTTTGTTAGTGGTTGGGAATCCACTTTAAACTGTAGAACCCGGTCTGTTTTGCCCTGGTGTGAACAACATGACCGTAGAGCGGCAAACCAAACCAAACTACAGACTCTCACCCGGAGAGTAAGTATATTGCACGCATGCTGCGCCTAGCCGAGTATCGGGTTTTTAGAAGTAGAATTCTTCCACAAATTTATAATTATTTGTCTTTAAATGTGCTAAATATATAATGTCTCTAATTGTATATGTGTGGTGTTTGTGCTTGTGTCAATAAAGTTGTGAGTTCTCTAACCTGTGCCTCAGGTATCTCAACCCAACCTCATCCAGTTACAATTTAGTTGGCCAACCTGCCCACTACAACGTGTTTTAATGATTTAAAGATAAAAATATATTAATAATTTATTCATTTTCTTCTTATTTAAATCAACGGAATTAAAAAATGAAAAAAGAATGCATCACGTTTATGAATGACCTGTTAAATTATCGGGCAACTGCGGGCACAAGGAATTAAAAAACGCTTTCTGAATTACGCTTACAAACCAACAATAATTTGTTAAACAGATGAAGAAATTCATCTTTCCTTTATGAATCAGACACGGATCATTATCTCAAGATTACTTTTTATCTTTCATTGAATTTATGAATAAGAAGTGTTTCAATAAATCACAGCTACTTGTTCTTTTCCAACTTTCATTTATAAACAATTTAATGTAATGCCAAAAAAATCTGAGAAAGAATTTAATTATATATTAAGAGTTAGTTCAGACGCTAGAAATGAATTTTCTGTGTTAATTAGATTTAGTTGATTGGCAACGCGGCCGTGAACTGAAGATTTTTTTTTTTTCCCCCATGAATATGAAAATAAGGCGTGAGATAATCTGTAAATGCCTAATATGTATTTACTTAATTCGAAATTGTCTTTTTTTATTCTCACGTTCATATTTTATATCATAAATGTGTATGAAATGGTAATATTTATATACCGTGTCAAAATAATTAATTGTTGTAATCGATCTGTTAATAAATGAGTAAACTAGTTTCACTAGATTATTTATTCCTTCTGTAATACCGAAATCATTAAAAGGCTAAACAAATGTAAATTCATTTATGATAAAATAATATAAAAATATTTATTCCGAACAATTAAGTTTGAATTATTTAGAATTTAAAGTACAATATTACAAATAATTAACAAGAAGATATACTTTAGAATATTTTTTTTATATATTAATTAAAAATAATTCTTCTTCTTTCTAATAAAAAAAATCTATGAAATTAATCTCGAGTTTAGAAGTATTATTATTAAGATACTTTTATTTGAATTATCAATTGGAGTTTTTTTCAGTATTAATTTTTGCCATGATGATACAAAGGTAAAAATATATTTTCTTTTATCCATAATATTTAAAAATAACTGCTTTTTTAAAAACTAAGATAGATTTTTGCATTTTAGAGAAAGTTAAATTTATGAAAAATTTATTTTTTAAAAATATAACTTTTTAAAAATTTATTGCAGTATTAAATTTTTTTTTTGTTTTTAATATGCCGATGGTATTATTTTTCTAAATGTATATTCTTCTGCAAAATAAAATCAGAATAAAATAAAAATAATTTTTCGCAGTTGAAATTTTATCACCTTAAATTTAATAACACTTTAAATAACTTTTTTTTCACCGAATTTTAATATGGTAACATTATAATTCTTTAGTTTGATCCATCATTTGTAGAAGAAATTATAATCTGCTCCATATCATGTACTAGATATATGGCTGAACATAAAAAATATGGAGAAATTCACTAACTGAATCTTTTTGATTTGATCCATCATTTAATCCTAGTTTAATGAATTTTTCTCAGAGAGTGTTTGTTTCATAAAACTATCAATATAAATTTTTAATAAATGCTTACAAAAATCAGATCTCTCACCGTTATGATGCATTTTTTAATTAAAATGTTTTAATTTCTTTTTTTATTCAATCCACGTTCCTTTTTATATTGTATTTTTTAATGAGCTGATGAATTAATGTATAATTACAAAAGGGAAAAGTGGCGGGCTAGAGCCCTCCCCCTCATGTCCATATACAAGTTCAAACTTAGGTAATTCTACCAGAGTGTCAGCTGGTCACAAAACCCCTGTTACCCTTCCTATAATTAATTCAACTTATTCGAGGAGTTGTTTTTTAACATACACGTGTCTTTTCTGAAGACCTCCAGGTCATCTTGCATGAGGTGCTCTTTCTTATTTAAATTTTTTTTAGTTGTTATTCATTGTTACACTGAGAAATACTCATTGTATTTTTCAGAGCTAAAATAATACTTTTACTTAAATCTATGCATTATTATATAATTACTCTTATTAAATTGCTTTTTAAATATTATTTGTTAAATCTGATTTTTAATAATCCCCATTTAAAATCCTTTCACATCTGAAAATAAAAACTATTCATTTTTAACTCTTATTGCAATCAATTTTTAATCTACTTATTATGAAAGCTTATCATATACTACTTATATTTGTTATATATATTTGCTGGGATGTATACTGCTCTTATTAATTTCACTGTTATTCCGTGGTTCGCGATCCTTGTATTATATCATTAGAAATAATTCTACATTGAAGAACAGATTTTTTTTTTACAGACTTATGATTCTAATCATAATTGATATTTTTGTTGAGATTAATTAATTATTTTCTTATTTTTCTAGAGAATAATACAATGAAAAATTTAAAAAAAAAAAAGCATTTTATTTGATTTTTATAAAAGGAAAATATTTAAAAATGATTTAAATAACCATGCAGAAGTACAAGTAGGAAAACCTATATTTGTAGGAAACCAGCAATGAAATAGCAACATGAAATTAATGCAAAAAATGTCAATATATTATCTGAAACGGTCGATAGTAATTTGCATGATATTACAGGATATGGGAATAAATTTCAAATTTGGACGGAAAATTGTAAAAATTCGAAAA
Organism: Caerostris extrusa; assembly: GCA_021605095.1. Classification (NCBI taxonomy): domain Eukaryota; kingdom Metazoa; phylum Arthropoda; class Arachnida; order Araneae; family Araneidae; genus Caerostris; species Caerostris extrusa. The sequence continues at coordinate 39,843 of BPLR01003625.1, read as the reverse complement.
CATAACACAAATTTTAAATTTTCTGTGAACGAGAAAAGTAAAAGAATTTTTCAGTTTTCTTGGTTATTAAAATTTAAATCAATTGCTCATACTATTGATGTAATCGAGGTAAATAAAACGAATCAATTCAAAATAAAACGAAACTAGTTCTAAGCATTGAGACAATTATTCTTTGTTGTTATCAAGGTAACTGTTTTAAGGACACCTAGAGATTTGGAAAATTTCCAGTAGAAAATGCACTGACTGCAAAAGAAAGGAATTTTCTTACTCTATTAAGAGAAAAGAATCGGCGTCGGCTATATAGTTCGAATTGATCATTTCAAACGTGCTGCCAAAAATTCTTTTATCAAAAATCAATTAATTCTAATCGGATTGTTCAAAATCAATTAATTCTAATCGGAATATTCAAAACCAAATAATTCTAATAGAAGATTCAAAATCAAATAATTCTAATCGGAAAATTCAAAAACACAAATAATTCAATTCCTCCAAATGTTTTATAATGTTCGCCCATAAAATTCGAGATTTATTAATAGTTGAACAGTTTATGTGTTCGTTTTGCAAATAATAAGGAAAATAAAACATGTGAACAATTTTTACAATTCGTATCAATTTCAAATATAACAGGACTAACTTTTGGCAAATACGATGTTTGAATGCCTGAAAATTATAAAATCATAATCTTTAAGGATTGAAAAAATTAAGAGTCATCTTTTTTATATAGACAATGTTACGAAGATACAGCTTCCATAAGTAGAAAACTTAATGAAGAATAAGCAATCATTTCAAAATTATATACTTAAGCTATCTATGTATAAAAGGGAAGATATTAAAAAACATTGAGTATAATTGATTAATTTATTATTTTGATATTTTATTGAATAGATTAATAATTATTTATATATATATATATTTATTTTGAATCTATGAAAATTTATTTATTATAGTGACAGTTTATTATTTTTATACACTCCGAAAAGACAAAACGCATTGAGAGCAAATATTGAATATGCCTTAGAATCCAACAGGAAAATCATGAGACCTATGCCCTACTAGATGGCGAAAGACACGAGTCAATGACGATAATGCTAGAATTCTTCAGTCCCAGTAGCGGCCTGATGAGCAATTGGCGTGCTCTGGCCATTGGTACCTTCAGGTTCAATCCTGGTGGTAGCATGGATGTTTGTGAATGGAATACACGTTAAACTTTTGGGTCCCTTTATCATTAGCCCAAAGTGTGCACAAAATGACCGTAGAGCGACAAACCAAATCAGTCCCCTAGTTAAAAACCTGGAAGAAATAGTATCTTAGAACAACTGAGATACGTCATCTACTGGTGAAATGTTATTACATATCTTGAGCCCAACAAATTGTTTAACATCGTTATATGTATTAGATGAAATTATTCGGGTATACATTTCCTCTGTGAAAATTGTTACAAAAATCGGATAAACCATTAAAATATGTTACCTTTTGACTTTATTGGGACTCAATCCATACAAATTTAGTCTCTTACAGTAGAAACAAAAAGAAGCTATAAACAAATCAAAATTACAAAGAAAAAAGACCAGACATTCTTAAGAAAAAAGAACCAGAAGGTCTTAAAAACAGTTATAAACAAGTCAAATGTTCTAAGGAGGAAATTTTAAAAGCTAGAAGCAGCGTAACAAAAGTTCATGTGATCAGGAGTTTTCTCTTGCTCTCCAATAAAGGGTACATAAATCACCATTCTGTTTTAAGTCCATTCACGAGCAAGCAAGTAGATGGGCCTTATTCATTTTCTCTGTCTTACATAAAACACGTATATCAGTGTTCACAATCCCTATTTTGCCAGGAAGGCGTGTCCAGTTCTTAATCTAAAATTGGCAACAGCCCATAGCCTCTAGCCGTTACTCATTTAGCATTTAGCCTCTAGTCGTTACTCATTTACTAGCCATTATTCACTACCAGAACGCAAGGGTGATTTAAGGTTGTCACGGACGCGAGTAACATTACCTCCCATTACCATTTATTGATGATAATTGATGATATTATTGCTGAAGTTAATTCTATTCGCAAATAAATCGAAATTGAATTAAACAGTTTTTTACTGCTGTTAGTGATCTAATTCAAAAATACAGTTTGGGAATTAAAGAACCAAGAATAACTTTTTTAATAAATACCAACCGATGCAGTAGAAGATTTTTTTCTCCCCAAAACAATATTTATACTATTTTTAGATCAATTATTGAGCAAATAAACAATAATACTAAAATTTGATGCACTTTTTAAAAACTAACTACTCGTACTGATTGACAGAAACAAATTTGCATGATTTTAAAGATTTATGTAAATTTTATATTTCAACTAGCACTTCCATTTCAGAAAGTGAATTAAAATTGTGGTTTCATAAATTTTCCAAAACTGCAGTATTCAAAACGAAATTGGAATAGAGAATGAATGAATTAATTAGAATGAATGAACTAATCTAGAATTAGAATGAATTAATTAATCAATCTAAATTGTAGATTAGTTTAGATTGAATTGGAGCCTGATGGCCAAGTGGCCATCGCTCGGTGCCACAAGTTTCGGGTTCGAGTCCCGGCGATGCGATGGATGTTTGTAGTGGTTCGGAATCTACTTGAAACCGTAGGTCCCGGTCTAATAGGATCGTAGAGCATTGTGGAGGTAGTGTTACTCGCGCCCGTTTTCACACCCACACCTCATTTAATAATCTTCAACCTACACGGCCTGCTGGGTAGTGCTAAATGAGTAACAGCGGTGCAGCCCTTGCTTATGGCATAAAGATTAACTGTCTCTGTATTTCCAGTTGCATTATCGAAAACATCTTGCTATAAGTTTTTCTTTTTCGTTATCAATATCTTTCTTGATATTTTTGAATTTATTGCTTGGATTTAAGCATAACATAAGAAATTTCCTTTAGGGTATTCAATCAAAGAACGTCGAGATTTTGAAACCGCACGATTTGCGTAATAACCAAAAGAAAATTACTTTTAACAATTTATTTTGTTCGATCCAATATTAATGCGGTTTATCAAAACAACGAACGAAGATTAAATTTCCGATTAATAAAGCTGCTACATTGATTTGAACTTTTACTTTGGGCGATAATTACGCTTTGAAAAATGCGTTCGTGTCCCGGTACTATAAGAATCAGTTGCAGTTACAGTTGCTACAGACTGCATGTAAGGGACAGAGGGAGTCTTACGTGATACCAGAAACCTTGTTCCCGCTTTGCGTGATAAATTAAGGCGGTTTCGTGAGAACAACTCACTCACGAAACTGTTGTTGAACTGTATTGCTTCAATGTCCACTTTTACCGGTATTGGTCTTGACACTGCTGACCCAAACTGTTATTAAAACTATTAATAAGACAATAGATTATTTTTGAACTTTTGAAACGTTTAGAGATAAAATCGATTCTAAAATTGAAGAATGCGCGTATTTTTAATTGCCTGAAAAACAATTACATCACTAAAGGAATTTTTGTAATCAACAGGAAGAGGAAAACGTAGAAGTTTTATAAATTACATATTTTCTTACATGTAATCTATGCGATATTTTATAGGGTTGTCAGCCCTACTTCTACTATAAGATTGTCAGAACTATTTCCACATCCATGGCAACAAATTGCCATGGAGCTTGTAATGCGATACTAAACCCGAAATAAATGGCACCGAGCGTAGACACTCGGCCATCAGGTCAACATAATTTGATACTAATATTAAAATTTTATTTTGGAATTCTTACAAAAATATCACTATGTATTTAAACAATAATATATTTTATGAAGAAAATACATGACATCATGTTCACTTCCCGAAGTTGTTGACGACTTTATATATTATAACGAATAATAACTAAGGATTTTATTATAACGAATTAAAAAAGCGAATTATATAGTGCAGTAGTAACGCGTATAGGATAGGGAAAAAAAGAATTGTTAAATTGGCTAGTGGCCGCCGGTGAGGATCAGGGATGAGGTTCCATCCGCTGGAGGCTTTGTTGTTTCAAAAAACGAGGAGACTCAATGGCGTTTGTGATCTTCAGCATCTTGCCTCGTGAATCGGACTACCTGGTGAGAGTTTTTCGGGTTTTCTCCCATACGAAACGCAAACGGGGGTAGTTTCCTAAATCTTCTCCTTCTTCCAGGAGAAGGATCTTCTCCTTCCAGGAGCTATTGCTTCCTTCTCCAGCGTCGCGGAGCCATGTCAGACTTCTACCTATGGGTGCTCCATCAGAACAGAAGCTGCCCCCCTTTTCCCTCTCCTTCCATGAGACCACAGGGGTTCTTGGATTTGATCTAGATGTTACTGTCTACCAAGTGTGGTAAGAGACAACAGAACTTTTAAATTCTATAAAATATTCGCTTGCAGTCATTGTTTTCAGAAACGAGGTTTGGTTTGACGCTAATTAGACCGGAACCTACAGCTTAACGTGGATTCCGAACCACTCACATGCATTCATGCCACCACCAGGGTATCAATACCATTCGAATCTTAAGCCTGTGGTACCAAAGGCCAGAGCGCTAGTCAATTGGCCATCTGGCCGCTTCAGAAGCGAGATTCGGGTATCTCTTATGGATAGGGTGGTTTGGTGGGAATTGAAAGTCTTTCTTTTTAAACTACTGCAATTGCTACAAATTTTAGATGAATTATTTAAAAATTGAAATTGTATTAAATCTTAGTTTCAAAATTAACTAGATACTGTTAGAATAACAATTTCGATTCCTGTTTCATTTCATAGAGTCAATAGTTTATGATGTACATTATTTAATTTCCTATTGATTGGTACGAAAGTAATTTCAGTTTTCACCATTTAAGTACATGGTAAAAAGCGAACGTCGACCCAATACATTACAAAACAGTTTATTTTATCTTATTTACTAGAAAATTGAATGGATTTTTTTTTTTACATTTTTTGTGATGAGTATTGTAAAACATTGTGTAATATTTTGTATCGAAAAGGCTTTTTAATATAGAAATATATCAGAAATGATCTAACTAATGCTTTGGAAATTATTTGAAATTATTTAGCTAATGCTTTGGATGATTAATAAATAAAAACTAATTAATAATTAAAAATAATTAATAAAAAAATAAAAAAATTAAATTCTTAAATTAATAAATTAATTTAAATTATTAAATTATTTTAATTATTTTTAATTATTTTAAAATTAAAATATTTTTAATTAAATAAATATTAAGTTTTATTTAAATATATTAATTTATTCCTACTTAATTAATTAAATTAATAATTAATATTTAATAAATAAAAAAATTAATTAATTATATTAATAAAATTTTTAACTAATGCTAAACTTATTTGTTTTTGGCTCCATCCTTTTGGCTAAGAATATTGATAATTTCTTTTTAGTCAATAATTATCAAATTGTAATGAGGAATGCATATATTTAAGTATTCTTTTTAACAATGAAATATACATTTATTCCATGGTGCATATTATATCAAAAGCGTACTCAAAAATTATGCTTTAAAATAACACTGACAAAATCGTCGTGTTATGTAGTAGCTATAGTCATTATATTGAATAAATGATTGTATTCATGACATAATAAAGCGTATCTACTTTATGAAAGCCTATTAGTTGTATTCTAATCAGATTTTTTCTTATCAGTAATTTTTGTTTAAAATGAAAAACGAATCATATAAATCATCCTTTAGCTTGATGCAAATTACATGCTACTTTTTTTCAACTTTTATGACCTAAAATTTGTTATTTACTTCCTGTGATTTATAAGTTATTTAATGAAAAAAATTTCTACTGGTTCTGAACTTAATTAGAGGGTAGAAAAATTGTAATGCAGTGTTGGATGTGACACATCTTTTAATTTTTTTTAGGCTAATTGTCAAATTAGGCCGATACAATTAAAAGACTGTTATTACTATGTTAAAAGACACTGAAGAACACTGTAATTTGTTGGCAAAAATGCCCTTAAGTCAGTTTTAAACACAAAAACGTTTCACAGCAATTCGAAGAAAACAATCACGTATAGTTAACTTTTTTTACTGTTGTATTTTTCATTTCTTATACACTAATTTCACTGTTAAATTATGTTTGATAAGATAGATCGGGAAATTTTTAATTTATTATTCTAAAATGATAAGTAGAACTAAAATCTCATTTTTCGAAGATACAGGATTTAAAATATTAATCTTATTAAAATTTTCTTTACAATTAGTAAAACTAATGTCAGTTTTTTTCATTTTCGTAACAATTTTTTCATAAATTATTTTAATAATTTATTACAAATTTAATCTAACGTAATTTAATAGTGAATTTTTAGTGTAGAAGAAATGAAAAATGCAACAGTAAAAAAGTTAAATATGCGTGATTGTTTTTCTGTGATTTTTCTATGGAATTTTTGTATGTTTAAAAATGACTTAAGTGCATTTTTTGTGAACAAATTGGAATTTTCTTCAGTGTCGTTTAACATAATAATAGTCTTTTTTTAATTGACAATTAGCCCGAAAAGGCTAATTGTCAAAATCTGAATTGGACTGCCATTTTTCCATCTTTCATAATTTTGCAGCAACTGCTTCTACTATCAAATTATTTATTAGCTGTTACACTTTTTCTAATTTGTATAATAATTGCTTTGATGAATATTCCTTCAGCTCTCTGATTTGTATATTTCTCCAATGTAGTGTTTATTGTATTACATCGTTTTAAAATTTTTCTAATAATCCCCCCCCCCTCATTTTTTAAATTTTAATTTTTTGATATTGTCTTCTGTTTTTGTAAAGAATTTCCTCATTGTTCAGCTTCTGTTCCACCAAATGTGAATTTTACGAAAATTTTTTCCCGCCTCCATCGTGTGTCCATTCAATTTCACCCACATCATTTCCAAATTGTATAGGGGCAACTCAGCTCTAGACACAGTAATGTGGTGTAGTAGTATTATAGTTATTCATGTGTTTTTTAACAATAATAATTTGAATTATTAAAAATAGAAAGTTTGAAAGGAGTAACAATATCTTTAAATCTTTTATATTTAACTAAATATTTTAAAAAAGCTACTTAGTTATGCATTCTATTTGTGTTTCAATTCCTGATTATGCAGAACAGAGAGAGATAGTGATTCTAATCCATTTTTTGTTTAAAAAGAAGTCTCCAACCATAAATCATCTCATTATATTTTATTGCTTTATTTAGAAGGTCAATGTTACACTTTATAGCCCTTTTTTTTAAAGAATACAATAAATATCATGGATTGTTATCAAAGATTATGCAAAATATATGAGTGAAGAATTGCTATTCTGCTGACACAGTTAACATACCTGATACTAACTATTTTGAAATTGCCATGAATTATTAAAGAATATTCTCAGTTTTAAATTATTTTATTTTGAAAAAGGTTATATAAAAGGAATTTTATAATTTGCAATGCAAGTATAAGTATTTAAAATTCAACTTTAAATTGTTACATTTAAATAGAATGTAATTAAAATATTTAAATTTTATCTTAGAAAAAAGAATTACTATTCTAAAGACACAAGTTAACATACCTGCTACTAGCTATTTCAAACAGTCTTGAATTATTAAAGAATATTTTCAGTTTTAAATTATTTTAATTTGGAAATGTTATATTAATATATTTTATGACTTGCAATGGATAAGTTTAATAATTTAAAATTCAACTTTAAATTAAGTGTTACATTTCAACAGAATGTAATTAAAGATATTTAAATTTTTCTTAGAAAAAAAAAAAAATTGCTATTTTGAACAGTTATTTTATAGCTGTTGGAAAATGAACATGAAATATTAAAAAGAAATTTTATAGGAAACTATGAACATGGAATATAAATGAAATTTTTCAGTTTTAAATCATTTTATTTTGAAAATGCTATATTAAAGATTACAATGGATAAGTTTAATAATTTAAAATTCAACTTTAAATGAAGTGTTACATTTAAACAGAATGTAATTAAGATATTTAAATTTTTATCTTAGACATGCGCATAACTTAGCCAACTGAACATAATTGTATATAATCAGAACAATTTCTATCTGGTGTTGATTAAAGGTTTGATAGAACAATTATATAATAAAGAATTGATTAATTGACTTTTAACTTAAGTAGCTATTATATATAAACCGCAGGTCAAATTACCTAATCTTTTTCAGCATTGTTCTATCCCCACTTGCATTTTTTTTGTTTTTTTGTGCTTCGGGTCTTTCAGTTGTCTGTTGATGACAGGTGGCGGTTCAGAAGCCCTTTTTATACAATACCGCAATTCGAACTATTAAGAACCTTAATCAATGCAGCGTTTATGTTGCAGCTGGATAAATAGCATTGTTAAAACATCGGGTCATTACCAATGCCTTGCAGCTGACATTTTATGTATCGATAAGAGTTTCTTGTATTAATATGGATATAGTATAGTATGACAGTAGGGCAACAGATAAGATTTTAAGAATTATTTTTTTGTTATATATTTTTTATTTTCATACAAAATATTTAATTTTAAATATTAAATTATTTAAAAATTTTGAAAAGCTAAAATATAAATGATTTTATAAAAATTAAAATTAAAATAAAAAAATAAAATAATTTTAAATAAATGTTTTTAAAAATTAAAAACTAAAACTAAAATTTTTATAAGAGTTTAAATTGAAGCGAAATTTTTCCATTTTTTTAACTCCATTTTTCTAGCCAAATATAAATGTGCCAAATCATTGCCAAGAAATTTTTCACGTTCTGTCTCGTAACGTGCGAGATATCGCATGATTGGAGAAGGAAAAACAAATGTTTCAATTCATTTAAAACTAGAAATTGCAAGGAATGGAATAAAAAAAGTTTTAAATAAATTAAAAATTTTTACAAAAAAGAAGATTGACGTCGGTTGTCCAGAGCAGCAGTGGTTTTAGCGGCTTTATGTGAAGAAACTAGAATATAGTATATGACAGCAGGGCAACAAATACGATTTTACGTACGAATTTTATTTTTTGTTTTATATTTTCAGTTATCAGAAAAAAATATTTTATTTTGAATTTTTAAATGTATTTTATAAAATTAAAAACTAAAATATAAAATGATTTATAAGAGTTTTAAAAAAGAATCGAAACTAAATTTTTGTCTTTTAACCTGAACGGTACTTTTCAGTTAAGTTCCATTTCTCGAATATAAATGACGTCCAAATCATTGCCAAGGAATTTTCACATTCTATCGCGTAGCGCGAGGTATCCCGTGGTTTGCGAAGGAATAAATAAATGTTTCATTTCATTTAAAACAAAGGCAATTGCATAAACCGAAATCAAAAAAAAGATTAAATAAATTTAAATCTTTTACGAGAAGGAAAATTAACGTTGTTTCTTGTTTGTCCATCCGCCATTGCGGATTATGCCAAGAAAATGAAAATGTGAATCCAAAATTAGTTGTCACATAAAAATTATTGGCAACGACATTGTTTGTCACCATTTAAATTTGTACATGATCTAGTTAAAATAAAGCTGTTTATACCAAAATCAGAAAATCAGAAAATTAATCAGAAAATCAAAAGGAAGCTTTAATTTCATGCCTTCTATTATTATTTTTTTTGTAATATTATATGTGTAATAATATATTCGATTTCTATTTTGTGTTTCCATTTCTATAATTCTTATTATTGAAACTTATTTGTTATTTTTAATTTAATTTATATTATTTTATAATTTTTACCGCATTAAAACAATTTCTTTTAATTATTTTGGTTTGTTTTGAAATTAAAGATGGATTGATTTTATAATTATCGTTGATTTGGTGATATTTATATTTGGCGCCGTTTGGTTAACATCATACCAAATAATCAGTCTATAATTCTAATAATATTATAAAATCTATTAGACATTTTAAATAATTAAATAAAAGGAAACTAATAAACTCATAAAATCATATTTATAATATATAATGAGTTTAAACATTTAAAAATAATATTTAAAAATAAATATAGCTTTTCTGTAAGAGTTCTTAAAAAACTTTTTCTGTTATAATTGCTTAATAATGAATTGCTTTTATTATAAATGGTTAAATATTAATGTTTTGTAAATTTTATGACTTATTCTAAAAATTTTAAACGCTATTTATATTTATGTTCCGTGATTTTATATATCTATTAGGTTTAATTATTCTAAAATTAATTTATAATTATTATTATTAAAACTTGTTTATAAAATAATCTAATTAATTATTCAAAATGTTCAGCTAACTTTTATTGTTAAAATAATCAAATAAAACTATTTTTAAAAATAGTCTTGTAAATTTCTAAACAGGAGCAATAACTATTTTGTTCTAAATGCACTTCAAATTTTAAAATAAAATTTTCAAATTGATTAATTCAGTTAATTAATTGGCAACAAAATGATTCAAGATTATTATTATAAATTCTTATTGTAGATTGTTAACTACTTCAAATATAATTTGAAAAAACTCTTATATATAAAGAAAAAATTATAAATTAAAAAATATTTGTTCTAAAATTTGTTTAATTTATTATTTACATTTAAATAAATTTTTTTTTTTAAAATTAAATTTGGTTGAAGATGTTTTCAAAATCTTTTTCCAAATTTATTTAATTTATTGAGAAATTTTTTTCTATTTATTCATTTTAAAAAATATTTGCTTTTATTTTAATTTTTGATTGTAACTAGTTATTATTTAATTTAATTGTTTCCTTTTTTATCATAAGTAAATTTTTTTTAAATTTTTATGACAATGGGACCATTATTCTAAAAGCTGAATCAAAATAAAAACAGAACGAATATCATCTAAGAAATGAAAGGATTTAAAACATTTTAATACACATATATTATTACCAGAGCATTATTATATTTTTAATGAAATCATTATTATTATTATAACGTTTTATTGCGAATCTATGTTTGATTGGATTTTCATTCATTTATTTTTAACCAGGTAATTGTGAATAAAAAATAAGGTCACTATTACACGATTACCATCACCTAACATGATTCCGAACAATCTCGAAATACGTATCATACCTGGAGCGAATTTACCCAACTCGTAGTCTTGTAGGTCAGATAATTTCTCTTTTTCAATAGCAAACTTGCATTTTCTCAAGAAATAAAACCCTTTAGGTATCTTTTATTCAATCAGTTAAAATAATATAAATGGTAATTTTATGGGAAAAATATAATCTCGGATTTTTATGTTTAATCCGAGGATTAGTATGTTTAATTAGTTGAATTTTAAATTTGTAAAATATAATTTTAATGATTTGAATAGAGTAATGCACTATATATTTAGCATAAATTTTTCTTACACTGAACCAGGATAAATTTAAATCGTTAAATGACACTAATCATAAAGACGTTAATTTAATGATTTAAATTATCTTAATATAGCATAATGAAAAAAAAGGTCACGAATATATTCAATGATTTAAATTATCTTTTTTAGCAAAATGAAGAATTATCCCGCTATTATTATCACCACGGGTTTATTCATTTAAAAAATCAACTCGGCGAATACATATTTCCATACCAGTATAATTTAATGCTTCTGAATCCACTTTCAAAATGATAGGTCCCGGATAATATGACTGTAAAGCGTTGTATAGGTAGTGAAAATTTATGTCCCATTATTATCTATCAATTTTACGTCCAGGGCTGATGTGCAGAATGAGTAGCAGCGGTGCAGCCCTTGCTTATGGCACAAAGATTAACTGTGTCCCGGTATTGCCAGGTGTATTAAAAATCAATTTTATTAATTAAAAAATAAATTAGTCATAGTTTATAATCCATAGATTTTTTCAAGCTATTAAGTGATCAGTAATTGAATGTAACATAATATTAAGAAAAAAACTGTTTCTGTAAAAAATGATTTGAAAAAAAAAAAAAACAATTTTATTAATTAAAAATAGAATGATGTATCTTTAATAATCCGGGCCTGAATGATCGAGGGGGTGAATCTCTGGCCTCGGTACCACAGGTTTCGATTTCGAGTCCCGTTTGCCATGGATGTTTGGGGTAGGTTCGGAATCCACTTTAAGCCGTAGGATCTACAGTCATATGAGATCGGAGCGTCACTGTTTAAAAGTCAGATTCTACCAACGGGTGCTCCATCACAACAGACGCTGTCCCCTTTCCCGGGACCGAACACTGCGGCAAAGAGCGCCAGAGATGTCCGTCCCGCACTGCTGGCCATCAGGCTTCGGTTTTGAAGTTATTAATTGCCAATTAAATGCAACATCCATCATGTAAGAAAAAATGGGAAAAATTATCTGTTATCAAGGCAATACATTTAATTAAGGAGCTCCCGAAGGTAGAATTTTATATTCAAACATTACATGAGAGCTATTCCATCTGGGCAAATAATTTTTCAATCAGAAAAAAAGTACACATTTTCCGCATCGTATGGGACCCAGATAAATTAACACCAAATAGTCCTTTTTACTGGAGGAGAGATGTCTTACGCCCAATGCTCACAAATCATATGAGACTTGACCTCTGTTTTTGAAAGACAATGTCAGTTAAAGGCACGCCAGCGGATTAAACCCTGTGGTAATAGCGTCAACCAGTGGCGCACATTTATTCCACTACGAGTTTACAGCGAATAATTAAAAGAAATTGTAGTTGATGGAATTTCCCTAATTGAATGAAAGTATCATAATGACACAAATTGACAGATAATATAATTTAACTTTGATTAAATAAAAATTTGATTGAAGACACATATAACCGATTCATTTTTCATCAAAAATATTTTTATGAATTACTTAGAAAACTTTATTTCTTAATAAATAGCAGCAAAGAACTTTCTATGCCTACCTATCTAAAATTTGCACCTTGATAAAAGTTTTACATAAATTGAAAGCTTTAAATTATTTTAATGCGTGACCTCAAATTAAAAATAATTATCATGGGATTGATAATCGAATGTTTTTAAAATCCGCAGAATGATTGATTATCTAATTCAATGCAAATTATAAAAATAAATATGCATATTTTAGAAAGACTTTCTAAAAGTTAATTAATCATGTTCATAAACTTGAAATAGATACAATGAATAATTTTTTGTTTGCATTACATAACCGTATTTTTATTTACATGAAATTTACAGTAAATAAAATAATATATCAAACATATTTAGCAGAGAGATAATACTTTTACATTACATTTTATAGATGGATATCTATAATGTATAATTTGAGCAAAATTTTAATGTAGCTTAATTCTTAGATTTTGTAATACAAGAGTTCTTTGTTTTGATTATTTTTGTTTAGCTGTTTTGGATATTATTGGATTCTTAATAAGTTATAAAAATGGAAACACGCCGAAAAATATATCTAACAATAAAAACACATTATCACTCAGAAGTCAGTCAGTTTATTTATTATAATTTCTACCCGTGTGGGTCCGGGTTAAAATCGCCCCACTGTAGCTCATGTATGTATTAAAAGACGACTAAAATAGGTACCCAGTGTGCGGGGGTATAACCGAGTGGGGTAAAGTCAGACTTCTCCCCTTTGGGTGCCCTTTGTTTTTGTGCCGCAAGGTCAAGGACAAAAAGAAGATGCATTTTTTACCCTTTGTCATGACACGTCGGTTTAAGAATTTTGAACGTTTTTCATTGTTTCAGAACACACGAAATCGTGGACTTTGTCTAGATGTTGCTGTTCGACCAAATGAGATAAGAAACAACATTATAATTTCTGTGTGTGAATCGTTTTCTTCAATATACAATATTGTTCCTTTAAATATACTATTGGAAACAAACGAGAAAAAAAAAAAAGGTTGAGCTATTAGTTTTGTTTTTATTTCTACAGTGAAAAACATTATTTTCTGTTGTACTTATTTTTTTTTTTTTTTTTTTTTATTGATGTATAGATTTGTAATCATGGATTCAACTCATACAAAATATTCTAATAACATTAATAACAAGCATGTTTTTCAACATCAATAAATTCAATCATGCAACATCAATTTTTAACAACTTAACATTTAACAAAATTAATGGTTTTTTTTTTTAAATTTAATAAATGAATCAGCAAGATTTTTTTCGATAAATTGTATCTTTGTTCAATTCTCAGTAAAAGGTTGTTGTTCTAATACAGCTGGCAATATTCAGAGACAGTTAATCTTTTATACCATAAGCAAGGACTGCATCACTGTTACTCATTTAGTACTACCCAGGGAGCACGGGTTGCTTGAAGATATGCAACGGAAGCGAGTAACACTCCCCCTCCTACTTTCTACGATCCTATTAGACCTGGATCTAAGGTTTAAATGGTTTCCGAACCACGATACCGCCGGAACTTGAACCCGAAACCTGTAGTACCGAGCGCCAGAGCGCTAGTCACAAGGTTATTAGGTCCCTTATCATAAATGGTTCTCTGTGTAATTAAAACGAATTATTAAATATTTGAAATTAATATTCAAATTGGTTACACATTATTTTCTTATATATTAGAAGAAATTCCTATTTTATTAATGAAATCCAGCAATTAGATGAAATGTAGATAGAAAAAAAGAGGTATAAATAGATATTTATAATTTATTGATGCTTACCGTTTATAAACTATTATTAGTATCTCCAAATAAATGAACACAGTTAAAAAAGAGTAAAAATATTTTTAGGAAATATTTCCGTTGATGTTTACGGAAATTTGTGTATATGAATTAGGCAATAATTACTCAGTTTATGTGAGAAGCATATAGACACTCATTACCATACCTTAATTTGGTAAAGTGTTGAAGTGTTCTTCCTCTTGAACCAAATAATCGCATTGATTCTAAGTGTCCTTTTCGTAGCATACAAAGCTTCCTTTTATTTATCGATTAACATATCAACATGCTCCTTAAATACATAGGTTTTTACGATGCGTGAATTATTTAAATGTACGTGATGATTTTTATAAGAATATGAATTGATCTGATAATATCCTTGTAGGTAGACTCAGGCAGTACAAAGCAGCTTATGAAATTTATTTTATTTATTAATTTATTATTTTTATTTTATTTATGTGAGATAGGCTAAAATGAAAATAAAATTTATATGAATTTAAAAGTAATTAATACAATTTTACAACATTTAAAAGTGATTAAAATATGAGTAATGTTATTTTTTTCGTCATTTTAATAAGAAAATTGGTTTATTTTATATAAAACAGGACATCTGATAATTACTGGATTTATCACAAAGTTATGCCAAAAAGAAATTAAGAAATAAAATTAAACTGATTTTTAACTTAATAATGCTATTACAGAAGTTAACTAATTTCATGCCATATTTGGTCAATATGATAAATAGAAATTCTAAGTGGATAGTGTATATGGATATAGATCTAGTATAACAATAATAGTATATTCTTCTTCTTCTTCATTGGCGCAACAGCCCCATGGTGGGACAAGGCCGCCGGCTTGGTTTTGGTTTTGTTTGTTTGTCGCTCTACGGTCATTTTGTGTACATTTTAGGCTAATTAGATTTGAGCCTACAATTTAACGTGGATACTGAACCACTCACAAACATCCATGCCATCACCCGGATTCGAACCTGATGCCTGTAGTAGCAAAGGAGTGCTAACCAATTGGCTATCAGGCCGCAAGGCCGTCAGCCTATTGACAGATATTGAGTCAGAAGATGTTTTCCTTTTACAGTGTAGGGTTGTCAGTCCTACGCCCAATGCTCTATAGTCATATTAGACCGAGACCTACGGTTTAAAGTTAATTCCGAATCACTATAAACATCCATGGCACCGCCGGGACTCGAACTGCAAACCCTTGACACTGAGGGGCAGAGAACTAGTCACTTGGCCCCCAGGCCCCAATAATAGTATAAATATAATATAATAATAGTATCTAATATAGATATAGATATAGTATAAGAGTAGATTTGAAATTCTAAATGGATACATTTTAGATATAATTCCATTCGATTTTTCGTGTGGAAATATATAAAACTTCGTGCCTGCCAAATGCCTTATACTAATATTCAGGAATTGAAGCAACATTTTAGAGTTAGTATTAATTCCATTACTTCTGTTCCATTATCTCCAAATCTAATATCGCTTGGTAGTACAAAAAGCACAGGATATCGTATATAACACTTCTTTCAATTGGCGTTGTAAATTAAGTTAGTAAAGAAATTTTCTTATCATTTTTTTGTATAATTTGTAATGTGTTTTCTAACTTTCGAACATTTTCTGTTTAGGAATCAAGGAAATTTTTTTTTAAATATTTTGAATTAATTAACAAGAAAGTGCTTTGCATACGATGTGCGAGTGAATTTTTTTTTTATCTGAAACTGATTTTACTTTAGGATTAATATTTCAAATTATTTTAAATATGTTTTACATTTTGAATTCAACATACCGATTTTTATTTTTGAACGAAATGTTTTCGAAAATAAATAATTTTGTTAAAATTCGCAATTTCTGAAACAAGATAGAAAATAACATCAAAAGCATTTTTTATATTTTAAAAAGGATGAATTTAGTTTCTATAAAATAGATTGTTTTAGTACCTTTGCCTTATTGAATAGAGAGAAAATATCATCATGTATCTATCTATCTCCCTCTCTCTCTATATATATCTCCCTCTCTCTCTATACCCAATATGCTAAATTTAAAAAATATTTTCACTTTTCTATAATTTTGATATGTATCTACAAATAAACACGTATTTTTTATTTATAAGCAATTTACCAAAAATGAAATGCTAAAAACAACTATATGGTCATATATTAATAATAAATTTAGAATATTAAATATTATTAAATTTAGAATATTTTATATATTATATTTAGAATATTTTATATATTAAATTTAGAATATTAAATATCATTAAATTTAGAATATTTTATATATTATATTTAGAATATTTTATATATTAAATTTAGAATATTTTATATATTAAATTAAAAATATTAAATTTAAAGAAAAATTTAATCTGTGAGAATTAGCTGTTTTAATGGAAAGATTAATCATTTATAACTAATCACTAATTTAATATTTCAAATTATCCTATTATTTAGTTACAGTCATATTTATGTTGTGTACCATTTTTTAACATTTAAATAATAATTTTCAAAAATAACTTTTTAATAGTAATTTTAATAATAACTAAAATTGTACGAATTTATAAATTAAACTGGTATTGGGAATATTTTTAAAATACAATAAAATCCAAACTTTAAACATCTTCCTCATATTCCCACACAAATACTGCTATTTTGTATTTTAACTTTTAAAACATTAAAAAAATACAGAACATATTATACATAATAACAGTAAAGAAGATTTTTAAAATTTTTATCTTAATATATTGAAAAGTATATCCAGCAGATAAAAATATAAAAAATATTAGGTTAAGGCAGTTTATTTTGAAACTATTGTTGAATAATAATAGTTAATAAATTCTAACACACTTTCAGTTACTTCCATTCAACAATTCAATCTATTGTGCTCGATAAATCTTTTAAATGTTTTTTTCATTTTTATCCTGATAATATATCACAGAGTATAGTTATTTAGATAACTAGTTTAGTTTTCTCCTAACTACTTCCTTTGTAGAAATATTTTTATTACCATTTCGGTTCCGTGGTGATTTAACGGTGTTGCAAAGTAATTGAACCAACAACAATGCATTAGCATTTTGGAAGTAATTTAACTCGCGAAATGTTTCAAAATTATATGAATCCATTCATGTTTGGTTTTTAAAAATAACTTTAGCTCAGCATTAAAAGCAACACAACTTGAATATCCCAGTCATTTACAATAAGGATTAGTTATGTGCTACTAAGCAAAAGGTATTTATCAAATCAATACATCTTTAGACAACAACATTCAAGTGTTGGAAAATTTTAATGACCATTAAGAAGGAATTTTCTATTAGCAATTTTTGCAAAACTTATTATGTAAACTATTAATGGCTGGAAATTTTTTTTTGTTGATTATAGAAAATGTTGTTCATATCTTACAAACAAATAGGAATAAAAAAATAAATCCTCCAGAATATTTGCTATATAAATAATTTTTTGTTCTATAAAAATATTTAGCAAATAAGAAACCTGAGTTGAAATGTTGCACAATTGATAAAAATTGTTTATATTTAATAAATTAATTGAAAAATTGTTCATATTTAGTAAATGAATTGAAAAATTGTTTATATTTTAGAAATTGTTTATGTTTAATAAATTAATTGAAATTTTTTTATATTTAATAAATTTAATGAAAAATTGTTTATAGTTAATAAATTAATTGAAAATTGTTTATATTTAATAAATTAATTGAATTTTTTTATATTTAATAAATTAATTGAAAATTGCTTATATTTAATAAATTAATTGAAATTTTTTAATATTTAATAAATTAATTGAAAAATTGCTTATATTTAATAAATTAATTGAAATTTTTTAAATTTAGTAAATTAATTGAAAAATTGTTTATATCTTTAAAATTGTTATATTTAATAAATTAATTGGAAATTTTTTTTAAACTTTGAAAATTTTTATATTTAATAAATTATTTGAAAACTGTTTTTTTTTAAAAAATTGTTTTTATTTTATAAATCAATTGAAAATTTTTTTATATTTAATAAATTAATCCAAAAAATTGGTTATATTTAATAAATTAATTGAAAATTTTATATTCAATGAATTAATCCAAAAATGTGATATATTTAATAAATTAATCGAAAAATTGTTTATATTTTTGTAGTGATGGAAATAATATCAGTGAAATGCCAACCCTTTTCCAAAAAAATTTTAATTTACATATTCTGGGTTTAAAAGAACTGTGACTAAATTTCACTGAATAGAAGGTGTTAGTTTACATTTACTTGTAAGGCACACCTTAAGTTCTATTCTTTCTTTCCAATTACAGGTAACCAGATCTCCGAGCAACAATATATTTCATATTAAAAGACTATTATAATAAATTTCATGAAAGAAACTAGAAAATTCTGATTTATTAAATTACGTTAGTGAGAAGGTGAAGAATTCTAACAGATCACGATTCTCTTTTGTGTTGACAGCAAATTTAATTTCCGTATCTCAATTCCGAAGACAGCGAGTTCGATCTTCGTTTACAATAGAAACAGCAAATCGAGGTCAGATCAGATAATGTCCTTCTGAGAAGCGTGCGAATTAAAAATTGTTTTTTGACCAAGTTCTGATTGGCCCGGGGAGTCTGCTGCTGTGTCTATTTGAATTCCCTTCAACTTCAAAGTGATCGGCCATACTACCAGAGAACCACACCTCTAATGATCACTTTTCGGAAACTAGACTAAATAGGTATTCCAACAAGAAAAGATCAACAAAAGCAAAAAAAAGTTTTTTAACTGCTGTGCATGTCGGTTCCGTACGATTTTCCATAACTGTGTTTTGATCTTTTTGCTTCACTGTTATTAATAAGTGTGTAATATTTCAAGAGGTACTTATAATGTGACTGAAAGCTTGAGTGACAAAAGGTTTCACCGCGGCATGGCAGGTTAACATGTCTTGAATAAAAGTGAGAGTTGATTAGCAGATAAAGTTTCGCCTTCACTTTATTTAAATAAGACTACAATGTTATCTGTTTCGATGATATTGATTTGACAACAATTTTGAAATGTATTTATTTGTAATTATGTATGTTTAATATAATCATTTACGTAATCACCATTAAATAAAAATATGAATACATGATGTTAAAATAGAAAGTTGCATGGAGGATGCTTAAAAATGCCTTCAATAATTTTTTTAAAAATTGGATTCTATTATTTAAGCTATTGGTTTTTTATTAATATTTTTTTTTATTTCCAATGGCAGATTATGAACAGTTACAGCAAAAACATACAACATACAACAACAACAAAAATAATACAACAAAACATGCTAAAACAGAGTTCATTAATTTAACAATAATGCCAAGTTGCAGATCTTTTAGCCAGTAAAAAGTGTTACCAGGTCCTCCACGGGGAGGTAGATCTTCTGCGCACCCTTTTTTTTTTATTAATATAAATGTAAAGATCGGAAATGTTTTACAGAATTTATTACTGGTAAAATTCAACATGAATGTTCCAACACCAATCCATTGAAGGCCAATTGGCTAGCACTCTGGCCTTTGGAACCACGGACTTCAAATAGAAAACATTTTTTTATTTCCAAAGGCAAGGCAATACAAAAAGGGGGGAAAATACAGAATAAAAAGAAAAAGAAAATGTATACAAAAAAGAGTTCAACAAAGTTGACACTAGTCATTGCCTTAAGAGTTCTCTAGCTTGCCAGTATCTTGCCATCTCGGTTCGCAATGAAGTGCCAAACAGCGATGGAGATGAACTCCATTCATTAGTCCTGCCAAATCACAAAACGGGCTTTGGTTTGTTTGTCGCTCTAGGGTTATTTTGTGCACGCTTTAGACAAATTAGACCGGGATCTACAGTTTAACGTGAATTCCAAACCACTTACAAACATTCATACCAAAGCCAGGTTTCGAACCTGAAGCCTGGGTCAGACTGCTAGTCATTTGGAAATTAAGTAGCTCACAAAGAGGGGCAGTTTGGTGGGTCGAAAATCCCAATGCGATGTAGATGTTCAATAGATCATTTTTTTTTTTTTTTTTTTTATTGAGGCAAATCATCAGCCATTTCATTGCCATACACACAAGCCAATAGGAAGATCATGCCGAAAACTGTAGACCGCTTAGCTGTATAAGGCGTTGTCCAGAGTTCACTACTAGGACGTAGGTCTACATTGCACTCAATAGAAATCTCGATTTTTACTTTTAATCAGACTAAAATTGAATCACGTTTCCTTTTTTAATATTTGATCAAATTCTAAAAATCTTTCAAAAAATTATTAGTTATATTTCGAAAAATAAAATGGACACATGATAAGGTGGGCTGTGATTCCTGATTTTATTTAAGCAAGATAAAATATATAGGGAAACATATCTAATTAAAAAAGAGATTGAACGACTATGAATAAATAAAAGAGAGTTGAGCTCTCTATTTTACATTACTTTAATGCCACAGATTTCGGGTTCGAGTCCCGGCGGTGTCATGGATGCCTATAGGGGTTCGAATCCCCTTTCAACTGTAGGTCTTGGTCTAATATGACGGTTGGGCGTAAGGCTGACAACCCGACTCTGTTAAAAAGAAAACAAATTCCTGTCTCGAAATCTGCCTGTCAGTCCTTACATCTGCCTTTTTTTGCGGCCTGGTGGCCAAGTGGTTAGCGCTCTCGCTATTGGTACCACAGGCTTCAGGTTCTAATCCTGACAGTGGATGTTTGTTTGTGGTTCAGAATCCACGTTAAACTGTAGGTCCCGGTCTAATTAGCCTAAAGTGTGCACGAAATGACCGAAGAGCTACAAGCCAAACCAAATTACATCTGTCTTCTTTCTAGCTGATGCGTCAAAAAAAAAGAAAAAAACCTCACCTAATATGTTTAAAAAGTGAGAAAATATGTTATATTGCATTATAAATAATGACAGAGAATGAACAGAGAGTTTTATATGTGTGCATAACACAAAGAGTTTCTTTAATTTGGTTTGGAGGTTTTCTTTGTTCAATAATTGGTTTACATTCAAACCCACTCATTTATTTTATTTTGTGAATTGTTATTTTAATGCAAGTCTAGAAACGTGCTCTAGAAAGTATGCAGATTTCAGCATGATTTATAGATCAAAGGATCGTCAGGTTAAGAGTGTTTATTAGAAGTGGGTTGATTATTTATCATCAGAACTTAAAGATCCTCTCCTCCCCCACACCTACTGAGGACGTGAACAATCATTTCAATTAACTGTAGAAGTGTAACACACGCAACAATAGTTATGCTAAATAGATGGATGTGATTCTCATAAAGATCTTCGAAGTCATATTTCATGTTTAAACGTAAAGCATAAACACATATGCGGTTATCACTCATAGAACTAATAATTATTCAACAGTTTCCTGGTTTGAATAATTTCTCATTAGAGATATTATATGTATGATTTTATCAGGAATGAATAAAAGTACAAAAGCATCAACAGTTATTTCTTGCAGTCTACTTTGAAAATGACTAAAAAATTATTGTTTGTAGATAAAAATGGTAAAGCAGAAACAGTTATTGTTTTCTGTCTACTTTGAAAGTGAGAAAAAAAAAAAAAAAATCTATTTGAACGAAAAAAAAAAATCGCTTTGTAGATAAAAAAAAATTGTAAAGCAGCAACAGTTATTCCTTGTTATCTATTTGAAAGTGACGAAAAAAAATCGTTTGTAGACAAAAAAATTGTAAAGCAGCAATAGCTTTTTCTTGTTATCTATTTGAAAGTGACGAAAAAAAATTGTTTGTAGATAAAAATGGTAAAGCAGCAAGTTATTTCTTGCTATCTATTTGAAAGTGATGAAAAAATCATTTTTGTAGATAAAAGCAGCAAGTTATTTCTTGTCTGCTTCTTGAAAGTGAAAAATCATTTGTATCAATAGTTATTTCTCGCTATCTACTTTGAAAGTGACGAAAAAAAAAAAAAATCGTTTGTAGATAAAAATGGTAAAACAGCAATTTATTTCTTGCTATCTACTTTGTAAGTGACGAAAAAAATCGTTTGTAGATAAAAATGGTAAAACAGCAAATTATTTTTGCCATCTACTTTGAGAGTAAGGGCCTGAATGGCAGAGTGGCTGGCGCTTGGTACCACAGGTTTCGGGTTCGAGTCCCGGCGGTGCCATGGATGTTTGTAGTGGTTCGGAATCCACTTTAAACCGTAGGTCCCGGTCCTAATAGGAACGTAGAGCGTTGCGGGGGCATTGTTACTCCGCGTCCGTGGCTTATCTTCAAGTTACAAGCGCCCCTGGTTAATGCAAAGTGAGTAACGTCTGTGCAGCGCTTGCCTTAAGGCATCCAAGACCAAGCTGTCTAAGTGTTTGCCAGCTGCATTAGAACAAAAGAAAAAACTTTGAAAGTGACGAAAAAAAATCGTTTGCAAGCAATGGTAAATAGCAAATGGTACATAGTAAGCAATAAAAATTGCTTGCTATGTACCGTGAAGGTGACGAAAGAAAATCGTTTGCAGATAAAAATGGTAAAGCAGCAACAGTTATTTCTTGCTAGCTACTTTGAAAGTGACGGAAAAATTTGTTTGTAGATAAAAATGGCGGAAGTCATAAAAAATAAAATATTTTAAAAACTGAGATTAAAAAAGCAAAAACTTGATGATTATGGTAATTTTTTTTTTTTTTGTATGAATACTTTATAATGGTTATTTTGAATTTTAATTAGCATCTTTTACTTTTCCTTTCAATGGTGCACTCAAATTAATTACTTTATGAATAACTTATTAGAACATCCTATTTCTGAGTTATTAATTACTCTTTATCGTTTTTTTTTTTTCGTTGGAAAGTTTTTCAAGTTATGCATAAATCATTTTCTGGAAGACTCAGCTTTTATGATAGATTGGATATTACTTTGACATGCTTAAAACTTTTTAAAAATCGTAATTAATGTTACTTAAAACTATTTAACAAGAAAAATAACTATTTTCCGCTTTTTTATTCTTCAAATAAAAAACTTTACGTAAAATGAATCAATTCGTGTTTTTAACATTTAAAAAATAATAATTATTAATTTGAATGCTAATAAATTAATTTGGCTGACAGCCCTACCCCTAAAAAGAAAATATCGTATCGTCTCGAAATTTGTCAGTAGCAGACGGCCTTGGCCCAACAAGGGGTGTTGCGCCAATGATGATGAATAAATTAATTTGGATAAAGAATTAAAAAAAACATTCTCCCTAATATTGAGGAATATTAAGTATCTTAATTGTATGAACATGTGTTTGATAAAAATTAATTATTAAACTGTAACCATACTTCCTCCTACACACTGGCAAGCCCTTCCCATGTGTCGTTCAGGGAAAATGGTCAGTTGGCCTTGAGACTCTCACCCGGCAGAGAAATACTGCTCAACCTGCGCTCCAGCTGAGAAACGTTTAATTTATAGTCTCATCAGGAGAGGAAATATATTTAATGCAATCATGCATATCAGTTGGCCTATAGACTTTCCTTCTTAGAGGAAGTATCTTTCGCTCACCATGCGCGTACTGAGGTTCGTGTTTTCGGCTTAAAAGTAGAATTCCTCCATGAATCTATAATTATATGTCTTTAAATATGTTACTTACATGTATGTTTCTAATTATATGTATATGGTGCTTGTGCCTGTGTAAATAAAGCTGTGAGTTTTCCAACCTGTGCCTCAAGTATCTCAACCCAACCACACCCAGTTGCCCAAACACACTACAAAACTAATATGTCAAATAATAAAATGTGTGTTTTTGTTAACAGCATAATCTTTAAAATTAGTGGATTGTCACTTCTATGCGACCTGGTGGCCTATTGACTAGCGATCTGGCCTTTGGTACCGCAGGTTTCAGGTTCAAATTCTGGAGGAGGCAGGGATGCTGGTTAGTGGTTTGGAATTCACGTTAAACTGTAGGTCTCGGTCTAATTAGCCCAAAGTGTGCACAAAATAACCGTAGTGCGACATATCAAGTCTCTTTTCAACTTGTAACTTATATCTTGATGTTTATCTAATAGTCCCTCTAATTCATGGGTAAATCCCTCTAATTTACCAATGATTACACTCACTTTTTTCGAATTTTTGTCTTTTTTGAACCGAAAGAAATAAAAGTACTTTTAAGCCCCACAGTACTTTTAAAAATGTAAAAAAAAAAAAAATTAATTTAAAAAAGATTTTATTAAAAAAAAATCCACCCTGAAGCTTTTAGGTGATAAAAAATGCGAGTATTCAAATACATAATAATTAGATATTCAGTAATATTCTCTTTCAAGCTACTTCAGTATAGCATGTCTGCCTTATTAAGCAATATTTTTAAGAGTTCAGAGATGCCTTAATAAACTGCCATTATAACACTTTGCGATATTTTATCTCTTAAAAACACTCGTAATAACACACATTAAAGCACATCTACATAATATTCCGTTTATCCTAAAACGTCTCGATAAACATGATGTGAATATATTTTGTCAAGTTTAACCAACCGTGACTGAATTACAAGCCTTTTAATTTTTTTCCCTGTTACTCGCGAATTCACGCATAATATTAAAAATTCGCCGATTTTCAGCAAAACATATTTTATTCATCAAAATAGTTTTCGAAAGAATGCAACTTCTCACCTCGAGACATGGGTAATTGTCGATGAACTTTTGATCCATGCTCAAAATGCTTCAAGACTCTGCTCTGAACCATTCAACCTTGGAGGCGTCCATGGGTGTGCGTTCGCATAATTTTGCTGGTGTGTTTCTTGCGTAACGTGCGATCTCGGATCCGAAACGCTCAGCAATTCGGGTTCAGAGGTGATTCGTTCTTAAACAGGTGGCGAAGGAGGCAGAAAACGCCATCTCTAATGGAGGTAAAATGGGCGTACCTTTTGAAATTACTCACCTATTTGTCAGGATAAATTGCTGTAATGATGAAAACTGACGTAATACTTGAAGTGGTTCTTTGAAACAATATGTGCTCCCTTTTTTTTTTTGTGAACATTTTTTTAAAGATATATTGAATGGTGCCACATCAATGGCCTATTTCGTATGCATTGTTTAACATATTTTTAATTTTTAAAATTCTTAATACATGCCAATTTAATACTTAATTTGCTTTAATAATCTTTGTTTTTCATTTAATTCAATTGCAAGATCTGTATCCAAATTGTCTCAATATTTTTCATTATTATGTGATTTTACATCCAAGTTTGACCGATACGTGGCTCAGTGGCAACGCGTGTCGCTGAGGTTCCATACAGCTGGTGCTTTGTCGTAGGCATTGTTTCAAAAAATGAGGAGCCTCGACGACGTTTGTGATGCTCTGCTGGGATCTGGTGGGAGTTTTTCGGGTGATCTTCCATACGATACGCAAAATGTGGGGTAGTTCTGCCCTAAAGTCCTCTCGGAAGGTACTGATTACCTTCTTAAGCGATAGGGAGCCAAGTCAGACATCTACCTATAAGTGCTCCATCAAAAACAGAAGTTTCCCTCCTTCCATGAAGCGGCCTGATAGTCCATTAGTTAACGCTCTGGTCTTTGATACCACAGGCTTCAGGTTCGAATTCTGGCTGGGGCATGGGTGTTTGTGAGTAGTTCGGAATCCACGTTAAACTGTAGGTCTTGGTCTAATTGCCTAAAGTGTGCACAAAATGACCGTAGAGCGACACACCAAACCAAATCCTTCCATGAGACAACACTTGTTCTTTTACTTGGTCTAGATGTTGCTATCTAACAAGTGGGATAAGAAAAAACATTCATGCTTTTATCTGATGAGTAGTAAGATGGGTTTCCAAACTAGGTAAACTCGGTTCAAACCAGGCAGGCAAAAGTTCATACCACACACGCACCAATATGCTTCATAAACTGTAGTCTTGAAAATATTTCCATAACGGTATAGAAAGGAGAGGAGAAAAAAAGCCCTCCCCCAGGCAGTAGCATAACAAATAGGTGGCAAATTGCGATAGACGAGCAATTGCGAGAGAATATGAATAAAGGATCCACACTAGGATCAATAAAAGGATTTACTCTACTTTTATACGGGAAATAAAATCTTTTTCGACAAAGGAACTGCCTGATTTATTAATCATAAGGAATCATTTTATATCCTCAAACTGTCATGAGCTACTTGTTCACTGCATGCATTTATGTTATTTGTAGTAATTCCTGTGACTACGGCTCATGTTGAGCGATCATTCTCGAAATTAAAATTGATAAAAAACTATTAAAAATACAATGGGACAAGACAGATTATGCAATTTGTCTATTCTATTCATTGAACATTCTGTGGCCCGAAATTTGAACTTTGATGCTGTCTTTGACACTTTTGTAATGAAAAAAGCCCGAAAAGAAATTTTAATAAATAAAAACCCAGTAATTTTAATTTAATACCCGCTTTAAATTAAAAGTTCATAGTATGAACCAAACATATAAATATTTTAGGTAGTACTTTGTTAAAAAGAAAATAACAATAAGGATATTTTTGCATTGAGGGACCTCTATTCGAAAAATTTGCCACGAGCCTCTGATGTTATAGTTACGCCCACTACCAACAGGTGTCACAATGTTAATCCTGAGGAGATGCATTTCAAATTGCGGTACAGATACAGTGAAGCAGTGTGCAGTGATGCGTGCAAGAACTCTTACTCACTCTTACTGTTACTTTGATAACACAATCTGATACATTAATACTGTTAAAGGCTCGAATAAATTCGGGACAAAATACTCAATATTTCAAACAATACAAGTTTATATTCAAGCTGTAGACATGGTATTGGATTCAGATCAATTATAGAAAATGTTCTTTAATTTACTCCCATTTGGATACATATAAATTGATACATTAAATTGAAAATGAAAATAAATTAGCTTGGTATTCTTAGCGTTTTTAAGTCTGTATACTTATACGAACTTCTGTTTCGTAACAAATTTCATTCAGCAAATAACAATCGATTAAATTATCGATATAAATTGGCCTTAAATTTAAAAACGATTAGTTATAAACAAATATATAAAAATTTTCTGATTTGGTTTGGTTTGTCGCTCTATGTGGATCATATTATGCACACAAGGGCTAAACAGAGCAGGACATGCAGTTTAACGTGGATTCAGGCACCAACAAGCATCCATGCCACAGCCAGAATTTGTACCTGAAGCCTGAGAGATACCAAAGGTCAGAGCTAGCCATTTATCCACCAGGTTGCGAGAATTTTCTGAGGAAATGGATTCACTGCCACGAAAGTGTTTAGTGTGTATAATAGTATAATTTGCTATTTGCAGTAATGTAACAGGCTTCCTCCAACGCGCTGCAAAAGCACTACCGTTGAACTTTGAGACTCACACCAGAGAGAAAGCACTGTTGCGAAATCAGTTTATAGTCTCTCATCTAAGAGTATATTTAACGTAACCCTGCGTAATAGTTGGCCTACAGAATTTCACTCGGAGAGGAAGTATATTTAACATCCCGCGCGTAGCTGTGGTTTTTGGCTGTGGATTCATGCCACGAATCTATAATTATATGTCAATAACTGTGTTAAATATTGTACAGTTTAATTGCATGTGTATGATGTTTGTGTGTGTATCAATAAAGCTGTGAGTTCTCCAATCTGTGCCTTTTTTGTATTTCAACCCAACCACACCCAGTTACAATCTGATTGCCCAACCTGCACATCAGAACCTAATATCCGGAATATCCGCAGTTTTCCAATATTACTTAAACTGTCATAACATACAAGTTTGATTTTTGGCCTCAAAAGGTTTCCTCTAAATCAAGCGCAACACATTGAAAGACGAGTTTTTCAGATTTTAAAATAATAAAATTTACTGATTGTGATTTAATTTCGGTATATTCTTAGCATTTTTAGCGTTGATGAAATTGATAAATACGTTAAGAACGATGATTGAAAATTCAACTGTAACAGAAAACATTAGATAATTATTAATTTAAATGGTGTGATTCGTGTATAAAGAATAAAAGAATGTCTCATTATCATTAAAAATAAATTAATAACTAAAACACAAGAAAACACGCAGCTACATATTAGTACAAGATAATTAAATTGTATAAAGAAACCGATAAGAAAATAAAGGAACGTGTAATTAATTGCTCTAAAATTAATTAGTCTTAAGAAGTCATCAAAAATGCCTTAGAAAACGCCCACATTTTCAAAAAAAAACACCGTTGTTCTCTATATCCACATAAATATAAACCAAGTCATTTCCGGTTTTATGACAAATAAAAATAAAAAAAAGGGTAAATTAAATTAATAGGAACGAAAAGTAGAAAAATAATAATATTCCCCAAGAAATACTATATAATGGTATGAGCGAAATTTAATTTTAATGACATACTTCAATGTATATAGATGATATTCTGACAATTTATACTAAGTAATTGATCAATTAATTATTTTTACTGTCGTACAATTTATACATCAATAACCTTTCAACAAATTATTATATTTTATTTTTATTATATAATTATTATTCATATTTGGTTAATTTCGCAGTTGGTATGTATATTGTTACTGGTCTTTGAAATTAAATAAATCTATTTTTCATATCACGGAAAAATATTTTTATTTGCAAAGACAGAATCATTCTATTTTTTAATTATAATAGAAAAAGTTTAAGAAATTCTACAATTAGTTTATAATATATTATATACTTGTATATTTTCTAGATAAATTTTCAAAATTCTTTAATATACTTTTGATCAATTTTTGGTTAGAAAAAAGTATTTTTTTCTTGAAATTAAATAATTCATTTGAGATGAAGTGATCTAAAATATTACTTTTGAATAGTTACGTACAATTCCACATGAATAATTTTTCAATAACTTTCTCAGTTCATATATATATATTTACTGCTGGCCTTTTTTTGAAATTAAGTAATTTTTTTCTTATCAGAGAAAATTATAATGTCAGAAACATTCATTTTTCGTTTTGTAACTATTATAAAAAATGTTTAAAAACTTCATAAGTAGTTAACAATATATTATATACTTGTAGATTTTCTTTATAAATTTTCCAAAATTCTTTAATATTCTTTTGACCAATTTTTAATTAAAAAAAGTATTTTCTTTGAATTAAATAATTCGTTTGAGATGAAGTGATATAAATATTATTTGGAATAGCATACTTTTTCATTCATATTTAAATTAGCATTGGTAGTTAAAATAATATTCGTATTTTTAAAATCATTCATATTTGGAATAATATTCATGTTTTTAAAGACATTCATATTTGAATAATATTCATCTTTGGAAAGACATTCGTATTTGGAATAATATTCATGTTTGAAAAGACATTCATATTTCGAATAATATTCATATTTGAAAAGACATTCATATTTCGAATAATATTCATGTTTGAATAACATTCATATTTCGAATAATATTCATGTTTGGAAAGACATTCATATTTCGAATAATATTCATATTTGGAAAAATTCATATTTCGAATAATATTGTTTTGAAAGACATTCATATTTCGAATAATATTCATGTTTGGAAGAAAGACATTCATATTTCGAATAACATTCATATTTCGAATATCATTCGTATTTGGAATAATACTCATGTTTTTAAAAACATTCGTATTTGAAATAATATTCATGTTTGGAAAGACATTCATATTTGGAATAACATTCGTATTTGGAATAATATTCATATTTCAAAAACGTTCATATTTGGAATAATATTCTGTTTGGAAAAAATTCATATTTGAATAATATTCCTGTTTCGAAAAACATTCATATTTGAAAACATTCATATCTGGAATAATATTTATATTTCAAATAACATTCATATTTGGAAAAAAAAAATTCTTATTTGGAATAATAATTTTGTGTTCGGAAAACATTCATATTTGGAAAAATAATCATTTTGGAATAATATTCGTGTTCAAAACTTTCATATTTCGAATAATATTTGGGGAAAACATTCATATATACTGTTTTAATAACACTCATAACAGTAAAAAAAACTGATTGCTTTAATGAAAAGTAATCGTGAACTTGACCAATCAAACAAAACAAATTAATTTGTGTAATAAATCTTATTTCACTTTTCATATGCAAAACATAAAAGGTCATTTTTTAAAGTGTCGAATACTTTATCACAAGAGAAAATGTCATATTTACGAATAAACAAGAGGAATTAATTATCGTGAATGAACATTTTGATTTAAAAACAACTCACGCGTGACAAAATTCGGTGAGAAATGGGGCGACACGAATGCGCGACGGATAATATTGACATTCGTTGCCATCTATTGCTGCTCGCGGCGAAGAAAAAAACGATTTTTGTGATATAAATCTCGCAGCGATTCGAATTGCGAGTGATTCGAATTTTAATTCGATCTATTTGCAGGTACGGATAGCTAGAAGGGTCACTAAATGTGTGATTCGAACGGAATATATTACAAATAATTGGGAAAAAAAAAAGAAACAAGCATTTGAAATACATCTAGAAATATATTTAGAATTTCCTTAAATTAGCTATGAATTCATAATGCAATTAGAAGTTCAGATATATGTTGGATTCGATATATGAGTATTGATCTCTAGTATTTAAATATTTCATGGAATTGTGGTTTAAAAAATGATAAAAGAGATGGAAATATAACTATTTTCAATGAAATTTGTTGATTTATCATAAAATATTGTAAATTTCAATTAATTGAAAAATTGTTGTGTTAGTATATTTGAAATCAATTAAGTTATTTTTTTTTGTGTGTGTATTTTAAAACTTGAATGTAAAAGAATATTTTGATAAAAATAAAACTATTTTAAAAACACTCTAAAAAATGTATTTCATTTGCATTCATGCTTAATTAACATTCCTATTTTGAAAAAAAATTATATTTGCAACATGATTCATATTTGAAATAATATTCATATTTAATATTATTCATTTTGTAAAACATTCATATTTGGAACAACGTTAATAACGGAATAATATTCATATTTGGAACAACGTTAATAAATGGAATAATATTCATATATGGAAAAAATTCATGTTTGGAAAAAAATTTTTTTTTGTAATTATTGGTTTTAAAAAACAATAAACTATTTTCAATAACACTTTAAAAATTTCATTTGCAAATGTTTAGATTAACATTTATTTTGGAATAATATCCATGTTTGGAAAAGCATTCATATTTCGAATTATTTCATAATTCCGCTTTGTCAAAAGTTTCAATTTTTACATTATGAAAAACATACTAAATATTATATCAAATCATTAAAAATCGATTTAATATTAACTGATATAACACAGTTTCCGTGTTATTTCAAAAATTCGAGAGTTAATTTTCTTTTAAGAAAACACCTCATCAACTCAATTTTAAAAAATATTCATTTTACATTTTAAAAAAAAAAAACATAATGCTAAATCGAAAATTAAAATAACTTAATAATTCAAAAAATCAAAATATATTTTTAAAATTAATTTTTTATTGGACCACTTAATTTATTTTTTTGGCACATCGGTCAAAATCAAGAACCGAAAATAACTTTTATTGTATTCATTAATAAATCGGAAATAATAAATTAAAATACTCATTTATATAATGTTGCTTAAATTAAAGGTAAATACTTTGCTATTTAAAGAAGCAACGCGAGTTAAAAATATATAAAATTAGAACTTTATCAGCAGGAGGTTCGAAAATCCACTTTATTTCTTACATGACTATTTGTAAAGTGAATATATATTAAAGAAGAAAAATAAATTGCTTTAAATTCTTTAAATAATGTATACTTTTCATTATATCCAATTTTTATTTTTCTAAAAATAATATTCTAAAAAATCTCATGGAATTTGTTTCTTTATAACATATATCTATTAAATATTTCTCTGTACTAAAATAGTTTAAATTTAAAAATATTTTAAATGGCTTTCAATTAATAAAATAACTACTTTGAATTTTAAAAATGGTTTTTATTGAAGAGTAGTTTATTTTGTACTAATTAAATCTTAAAATATTTTAAGTACAACCTGTTTCCCCAATGCAAAGCTATTTAATAGATATATGTTATAAAGGGTATGAAATTTTTTAAGAATATTGACACAGAAAAAATACAAATGGAGATATAATGAAGATATACACATTATTTAAAACTGTTATTCACTATTTCTTTTTAATCTGTTTGCCACGCCATCAACAAAAGAAATAAAAGTGATTTCCTTTGACAAAGTTCAACTTCCTGTACAGCTCGCGTGCTTCTTTTAAATAGCAAGTATTACCTTGAGCCCAAGCAAACGTAAATGAGTATTTTAGTTATTATTTAGGTTTATTCAAACAGTCCACGACAAAGTTATTCACAGTTCTTGTTCCCGTACCAAGAGGCGGAGTTAAGGCAGAGGAATTATTTAAAATATTGTTTAAAACATTAGGAATTCAGCACAATTCTCATTTGTCATCTGGGCCTGGTATCGGGCGGCAATCATCATCTATTTTATACTCGATTAATTAACTCTCGGGTAATTTTATTAATTCTCGATTATTGCTTATGTTGAATGATGAATGTTCCTTTCATAGGATAAAAAATTATGCTGACAATGAAGCGTCTGAAATAACTCAAACTGTGTTATATTGAATTAAAAAATACCAAAGTAGCAGTTTCAATGCGATAGTAGGTTTATTTTACGAATATTGCTGCAAAAAAATTTTTAGGAATTTAACACGCACAGTGATAGTGAAAATAGTTTATTTTTTCTCTAAAGACCATTCTGTTGCATTCCGGAAACAAAACACACAAAGAAAATAATGTTAAACTTAAAACATTCAAAAATCTTTATAACAAAGCCCACGAATGAGGATTTAGCTGTTATGAACATTATTCAAAAATATAGAATGATTTTCCAAATACTATGAATGTTATTATCAAAATATTTAAAAGACATACAATAAAATATTTTACAATACAATACACAATATTTACATATTTATATCACAATATTTACTGTGTAAAATTTAATGACAACTCAGTAAAATATAACACAAAAATAGTATATTTCATCTCTTTCTCATGCAAAAGATAATTCGCAAAATGGCTGGAAGGGCAATACTCATCGAGAATCCAACGCCCCATGTCTGGCTTCTAATTAACAACAGCTGTTGCATTGCAATTCATGGCCCAACTAGCGAGATTTCAGATGTATTTCAAATAGCTGACTTTCTGTTTTTTTCAGTGTGAACCAAACCATATTCCGTTTCAGTCACGATTTAGTGACCCTTCTAGTATCTGCCAAATAGGCGAGATTAAAATCACTCATTCGAATCTTCTGGAAATTTTATCTCAAAATCATTTTTCTCTTGACAACTAGATGGCGGCGAATGCGTATTATCCGTCGCGCGACCGTATCGCATTTCACCGAATTTTGTGCGCGTGGTGTTTTAAATCAAAATGTTCATTCACGATATTGGGCTTCTCTTGTTATTGAAAATGACATTTCTTTGTGATGAAACATTCTGGTACACTTTAATGACCTTTATGTTTTGCATATGAAAAAGTGAAATAATTTATGCAGTACAAACTGTTTTGTTTGATTGATCAAAGTTCACGATTACTTTCATTAAGATAAATTTTTAACTGTATGATCATTATTAAATGTTTTCCCAACCATCATGTTAAAAATGCTCTAGAAAGGTGCCGAACACGAATATTATTCCAAACCATTCAATTAGTAGTGCCAAAAATATGAATACTTTCCGAACACAAACAATATTCAAATGAAATTTTCAAATGTGAATGTTATTAGTAAATATTATTCAGACTGTGAATGTTTTCAAGCCTATGAATATTTTGAAACAAGCAAAGTATTATTCCAAGTAATATAACTGTTTTTCCAGCCTTCTCAAGTATTCAAGCTGCAGGCCTCAGGCCATTCAGAAATGAGCCTGTCTTTTCCGCTACATGATGTCTTCCAAACTGCAATGTTTTAAAAAGCATGGTATTATTCAAATACCCAGTGATATTCGAAACTGTTATTCGAAAATATGATATTAACCAAACATGAATATTATTCAAAATAGTCTCTTTCCAAACTATTCGAAATATGAGGAATTTTTCCAAATAAGTATTCGAAATGTGAATCATCTTTCAAACATGAATATATTCGAAGTATGAATGTTATTCGAATTATGGTATGGTATTCGAAAATATGAAGATGTCAGCTTTTCAACAAAGATCATTATTCGAAATTTGTGAATGTCTTTCCAAACATGAGCTATTATTCAAATGTCTTTCCAAAGGTATTGTGTCCAAATATATGAAGATGTGTGGCTAAAACATGAATATTATTCAAATATGAATGATTTAAAGCTGTGCTTAATTTAAACAAAGATGAAAAGTATCTTTATTCCCAAAGTAATATTTATATCGCTAAACCTCAAGCAATTATTTAATTCAAAGAAAATACAATTAAAGGCTGGTCAAATATTCTGAGAAGAATTATAAAAGAAAATCTACAAGTATATAATATATTGTTAACTACTATGAAGTTTTTAATATTTTACATGTGATTTTACATGAAACGAAAAATATGTTTCTGACATTATAATTTCTCTGATAAGAAAAGTATAAATTTCAAAAGACAATATATGAAGTGAGAGAGATTAATGAAAGAGAACATTTCATGTATGGAGCAACCATGGCTATTCAAAAGTAATAATACAGATAAATATAAATAATTATTTCAACTCAAAACTACTTTTCTAACAAAAGTGATCAAGTATATTAAAAGATGCAGAGAAAATTATCTGAAAATGTCTGAAATTATATATTATATTGTAGCTATTTAAACTTTTCCTATATAATTAAAAATAGAATGATTCTGTCTTTGCCACAAGCAAAATTTTCCGTGATATTAATTTATTTAATTTCAAAAAGAGCAAGTTGCAATATACATACCAACTTTGAGAATAACAAATATGAATATGAGGTATAAACAAATATATAATTTGTTGAAGGTATTGACTATTAAGTATACGACAGTAAATAATTGAGTGATCAGTGCCCCAGTATAGAGAATATCATCCTTATACATGATATCTTCAGGTAAAAATTTCGCTTCTACCGACCATATGGTATTTCTTGGGGAGTGTGACTTGACACTCTGCTTTCATTCCTATTATTTAATTTACCCTTTACTGACACATTTGTCATAAAAACAGGCTCTGGCACTGGTTTATATTTATGTGGATATAGAGAACAACAGTGTTTTGAAGAAATGTGAGCCAATTTCTAAGGCTTTTGTGGCTCTTAGGAGCTTTGGTGAATTTTAGGCAGTGAAAATTACACGTTCACTTCTTATCATTTCTTTATACAATTTGTGAAACTTGCGTACTAATGTCTGCAAACTTGATATTTTCTTGTACTTTAGTTATTAATTTATTTTAATGATAATGGACATTCTGTCTTTATCACACGAATACATTTTAAGTAAACAAATTTATCTAATGTTTTCTCATTGCATTAGATACTGATAAATGAATTCTTAACGTATTATCATTTCATCAAACATAAATCACAAAAATCTTCGCATCATCAGCTAAATTTTAAACATTGCAAATCTGAAAAGGCTCGATCTTTCAAATCATGGGTGAAGCTGCTTTGACAAAAGTAAACATGTTATGACAGTTTAATAATATTGGAAAACTAAGATCTTCAAATATTAGGCTGATGTGCAAAATTGAAACCCATCCACAATAACAATTACAATTGATTGAAAGTAAAAACTGGAATTGGAGGAAGTACACACACAAACTGCTGTATTACACACACACACACAAGCTGTATACAATTAAACTCGTCCAGAAGTTAAAGACATATAGTGATTCGTGCATAATCCATTTCTAAGTAACTGATGCTCAGCCGCGGGATCGCTAAGTCACTTCATCTTCAAAGTGAAATTCTACCGATGCTTCAATGCAGAGGTTACGACCAAATAAATAACATTTCAATTGATCTTGGTGCGCTACCATGTCCCAGCGAATATAAACTGACATTGTTTGAAATATTGGTATTTTGACAGTTTGTCGAGCCTTCTTGACCGGTAATGTATCAGATTGTGTTATCAAAGTAACAAGTAAGAGTGATGGTTAACCACCTCACTCACTGCGCTCACTGCCTATGCAATTTATGGTTCCTCCTCAGGATGTGTGTGACAGCAGAAGCTCCTGGCATCGGGAAGCACAGTGGCAGAATTTCGATGAAGACCACTCAATGCAAACTATCCTTGTGTTATTTTCTTTAACAAGCACAAATGATATGTTTGGTTCACCTTATGAGCACATTTAGAAGCGAATCAGAGTAAAATTACTGGGTTTTGTTTATTGAGGCTATTTTCGGGCTTTTCATTACAAGGGAATGATAAGGCAGCAGCTCAATTTCAATTTAAATGTTCAACGATAAATGAACAATATAAATCTCATGCAATCCCGATATGGACACATCAGTGATCATAACATGAGCCGCCAGTCACAGGAGATACCCACAGATAACATAAGTGCAGCACGTGAACAGAAACCCAGCTCATGATATCAATTTGAAAGGAATGCTCAGCTGATTCACTTCATGGTCTTTAATCGAGCATTCTTCCGGCATAAAAAACAGAGGTAATCACTTTTGTGATCTGAGTGTGGATCTATTCATGATACTCTCGCAGTAGCTCAATTCTGATAAATTGCCACCTATTATGCACTGCTTACATTTTACATATACACCACTATGCCGTTATGAAATATTTCAGAACACAGTTTATCTAAGCATGTGTACGTGTGTGTACATGAACTGCCTGCCTGTTTTGGCTCAGCTGGATTTGAAACCCCACTGCTTCGTCAGATAAAAACGTGAATGTTTTTCTTATCCCATGATGAATGGCAACATCTGGAGCCAAGTAAAAGAACAGGTGTTGTCTCATGGAAGGACTGGTTTGGTGTGTGGCTCTGCGGTCATTTTGTGCACTAGGCAATTAGACCAAGACCCTGAGTTTAACGTGGTTCGAATACTCACAAGCTGCCATGCCCCAGCCCAGGAAGTGAACCTCTTCAATGTTATCAAAGGTGGCGCAGGTCAAGCTCAGCTGGACTATCGAGGCCGCTTCATGGAAGGAGGGCACCTTTCTGTTTTGATAAGGCGCAGCAGGCCAGATGTCTGATGGCTCCCTATCAGCAAATAATCCAGTACTGGCTTCGGGAGGATCATATGGAGATCACCCAGCTCCGCAACGAGCCATCAAGTCGTCGAAGACTTCTCCTCGTTTGGCTGTACCCGACAAGCTTTTCAGCGGGACTCAGCACGTGAGCCTCGGTCAAACTAGTTAATAAATCACGTAATGTGAAAATGTGGACATTGGGTCTGATCTTTTGTTCAGTCAAATGAAGAAACAAAGAATTATTAAAACTGAGATAACTCTTTAAATTGACATGCATTAAAATTTTTAAGTAAATGATTGCTGGCCTGCGTAGAGCCATTGATCAATGACGCCATTCAATGTCTTTAGAAGTGTTTACAAAAGAATTCGAGAACCGCGTCAAATGTTACATTCGGTTTTTAATCGTACAACTATCTGTTCTAATCAATTGAGTAACTAAAGATTTTTGCCAGCACACCCTGCCTCCATTAAAGATGGCGTTACTACGCCACTGTTAGAACAGATCACCTGAACCCGGAAATTACCTTGAGCTTGATTCATCAGCTCTTACATTTACCACAAGAGCCACCAGCCAGCTCTCATTTTGCCATGACGCCTCAAAATTGAGCAGTTCAAATAAGATCTTGAATGCTTTGAAGCATGAATCAAAAGTTCATCGACAATACCATCGCTCTCGAGGTGAAAGTTTTTGAAACTATTTGATATGTTTTGCTGAAAATCGACAGACACAATATTATATAGTGAATCAGCAATAACTGAGAAATAGGAAACTTTAACAATTGATCATGATAATATATTCACATCATGTTCTCAGAATTTAGAATAAGACAAAGTGTCTGTAGATATTAAGCAATATTATTACAGAGGGTTTCAAGAGAAAGTGTCATTTTATAATGGCAGTTTAATAAGCAGTTCTGGGCTCTTAAAAATAATAACTAATAAGCAGACTGTGTACTAAAGTAACTGAAGAAGAATATTAACAAATATCTAATTATTATGCGACTCAAACACATCCGCACAGACACATTTAAAAAAGCTCAGAATGAATTTTACAATAAATCTTTTCAAAGTATTTTTTTTTTTTTTTTGCATTTACAAAGCACTCAATCAGAATAAACTATTCTTTCAGTTCAAGACAAAATTCGAAAAGAGTGAGTGTCATTGATTAGGGGTTTACCCATGAGGCCAGAGGGGACTTATTATCAGGTATGAGATTACAGGGTCATTTACACTGATAGTGGTTTCTAGGATTTCAGCTGCAGCTGAATTCCCGACCACTATGCAAGCAATCTATCTCCAAATTACAGGTACTAAAGCCCAAGGCAGATCTTGGTCACTGGGCTGCCGGAGTATACGCAAACCCAGGCAATCCTGGCACAGAGATTGCTCTTTAACAAAGCACACATTTTCATATTTGTTTTCATATTAATTTTGTAGTGTGTTTGGGCAGCAGGCTGTGAACGGAGTTACAGTGAGAAAACTCACGGCCTGGTAAGCACCACTATACACTATAATTAGAAACATACATGTAATGTATATTTAAGACACTCAGTCTGGTGAGTGGAGGTGCAAGCCGAAAACACGAACTCGGCTGCGCATATTACTCTAAGAAAGGAAAGTCCTATAGGTAACTGATATGCATGGTGCATTAAATATATTTCATGTCTCTGATAGTTATAAACCAAGCGTTTCTCCTTCAGACACAGGTTCAAACAGAAATGTTTCTCTGCGGAACTCGGCAACGACCACCATTTTCTTCCACATGAAAGAACTGCTGTCTTTGGGAGGGAAGTATGATTTGATTAATAATTAATTTTATCAGCTGCATGTTCATGCAAATTGACTCAGCAATATTCGCAATGTGGAGGAATATTTTTAATTCGAACTATCCCAAATTATTTATTCATCATCTTAAACGCACCCAACTTGCTGCCCATTGTTTAAGGCTAATTCTTTGCTATGACAAATTTCGGTTTGATGAATCTTCTTTAGGAAGAGACTGTCAGCCAAATTAATTTATTAAGCATTGATTCAACCATTAATTATTTTTAAATGTTAAAACGCCGAATATTCATTTGTAAAGTTTATTCGAAGAATAAAAAGCGGAAAACAATTATTTTTGTTAAATAGTTTTAAACAACATTATTTTGGTACCAAAGATTCATATCTCAAAATATCTCAAATCTAAATCAGCTAATACATAA